>JAPYYW010004232.1:0-24522 GCA_030522545.1 Cremastinae sp. A BG-2022a
CTGTCTCTATGACAAATTTCATTCAAATCCTTGCAAAAGTTTTTGCGTTATCGAGTAACAAACAAACAAACTTACTTTCACATTTATAATATTAGTTAGAATAGTTGGAACCATCAGGTTAAATTTTTTATAGATAATTTCTTATATTAGATAATTGTACTAAATTGTCAAAACAAAAAATTAAGGGGTTTCATCATCCGAGATTTGAGAGATTCAGTGATAAAAATTATCATTTTACACACATACTTATGTATGGAACAATTATTTTGAAAGTAAATATATGCAAGTACAACCTTAATAAAATTTCGATTGAAATAATGAAATTACAATCAAATTGTTATTGATAATTGATAATCCCAACAGAAATCTTTTTTTCATTCCTCAATTTCGTGCATGAAAATGCTATTTTTAAACCTTTTACCAAAATGGTAGCAAATTATATTTTCTTTCTCTTAAAATAATTCAAATACGAAAAACTCATGAAAAATTGTTTAATAAATGAAAAAAAAATTTTTTTATCATAAATTGAACAATTTAACTTTGATGCAATAAATGTACAATGTCGCACGAATTGATGGAGAATTTCACACGCGAAACGGATTTTCGCGCAATTCGTCAATAAGCGCTGTGAAGACGATCGCGCGAAATTGTGAATTTTTCCTCAGCATCAGGAATGTGGAATCGACGTGAATGCGAAGCGCGATGGCTGCGCTCGCGCTTCGTTATCGCCTTTCGGAACATACTATTTTAACGCGTTATCTTGCTTCGCGCGTCCGCTGTAGGAGGCAAAACAGGCCTAAAGCGAGCTCGAGAATATCCCGAGCGTTCCACATTATTGCATTCTCCCGGATTTATGATATCACGCGACACCGCCGAGTCGCTAAGAATTTTTCTTCTTTCCTCGTAAATCACTCTCCAAATCAAACTGTATTTTCTAATCTCGCTCACGTGACACACGTTCTTTTTTTCTCCATTTCTCTCTCTCTCCTCTTTTCCTTTCTTTTTTTTTTCCTCAAATTATTAAATATACATCCTAAAAGAATATCATCGATTAGCCAACTCTTGAACAAATATGTATAATTATATGCTTCTAAATTAACTTAACAAGTCGTATTGCTGTACTCGATGGTCAATTAACAATTATTTATATAGGAAAAAAATGTTGACTCCTGCTCACTTGCCTAAATCATTATTTCCTTAATGTGTGATATAATTAACTAATAATCCACAACAAATATATTCAAAAGATAAATAAAAAATAATTAATAAATGTGCGTAAAATATCGTAGCAGTAATAGTAATATTTATTTGCATCTTTAAAAAAATAATTTAGTTTATTGTTTACTTATTTCCATTAATTGAGATTTATTATTATTATTATTATAGAAGTTACAAGTAAAAATATTATATTTAATTGATGATCGGAAAAATAAAAAGATCAAACACTTTTTCCAAAGTATTTAATTTTTATGTGCGTGAGGATGTGTTGAGAAGACAGGCCTTTAAGAAGTTACATATTATAAATACAATCGTGAAATCATTATGTATTTCATATAAAATCATACATGAAGATACTGTATGATGTTGGATATTATAATTTTTCGATAATGTAAAACTCTTCTAGTTTTATATACAGTTCTTTTTACATGAATTAGCATTAGCATCACCATGTAAAGGTTGGCAATAAATATGTTAAAATTCGAATTGATAAATCCCTTTAAAATTTTAGCAAAAAAAATTGTACAAATATTCTGAAATTAATTCAGAATTATACAATGATATACGATTGTCCATCATTTCGTGGCAAAATTCAAACAATTTTGAGATTAATGTAATGGTCGTGACTTTGA
Source organism: Cremastinae sp. A BG-2022a (assembly GCA_030522545.1). NCBI lineage: Eukaryota > Metazoa > Arthropoda > Insecta > Hymenoptera > Ichneumonidae > Cremastinae sp. A BG-2022a. The sequence goes on from JAPYYW010004232.1 coordinate 1,851, forward strand.
GGCAGAATTTCAATCTCTATTATCTAACAAAAATGAAAATATTTATTTTTAGAAATTAAATTTTTTCTTCATTTTATGTTAAAAATTGTCAGTTGATGTAATTAATACTTCAATATTTACATACTCAAATATTGCACACGTTATAACATTACGTTAAAGAACATCAATGCATATTATCATCGAATTTTTTTCAATTGAATTTTAATTGATAATTTTGTCTCTATGTCGTTATATCTTAAGCACACGGGGCCCATAATAATTTCATAAAGGAAAATGTGATAAAAATTGATTTGAACGATATTTAATTGCATCGCGATAAAAATCAGGAGAAAAAACTTCTCGAAATTCCTTTGTCTAATCTTGCTTGTCACACGACACTCTTTAATAAATTAAAAAATAATTTCAGTTCATTTTAAATAGTACTAATTTGAGAGGATAGAAAGAGAGAGAGAGAGAGAAGGGCAGCGATATCGGCTGCGGTCTCGCACCTGCGAATGCCACGTCCGCGGTTTCCAATGACGTTCCTCATTAAGGCCAACTCGAACATCTCGAACACGAGCGCGACCCGGCAAGTATCGCACACGTCCCTTCCTCTCTCTCTCGCACGAAGCACTCTGTTTTGAAATCTTACACCAGTTCATTTTTTCCCCGGAGATATCGCGCGCCGGAGCTCCCTGAGTCTCCGTTTTTCCTCAGCTTTTATTATCTCGTCGCGGTCCTCGCGCTTCTCAATCCGCAATTACGCCTGGAATCAGCAGTCTGTATTGGAAAAGGAAAGAAAATCTTTCTCTCTCTTTTTCTTATTTTACACATCAAGGTAGTTGTCTCGCTATATGTATACACGTTTTCCTTCAACATTTTTTTCGTGAAAATTTTGTTAATTCTTGCCCAGGGTCACACTGGGTCTCGCAGACTCATGAAAATTTCAATTTGTGATATCTTTCTTTTTTTCTTCATTAAATTAACTTTATTAAGAGGGATTTTTAAAGATTTTTACAAAACGAAGCGAGTGGCGTAAGAATTATGTTATTACATGCATTTTTTTTCAAAGCTATGACGCCTTGAAGATTTTTAAGAAAATGGAAACCTTTAAAAATACGATTCAATCGGAAATTTTCTGTAGATAACGAAGATGCTACTTATTCCGAGCATAATCCAAGAATTCATATTGAATAATCGAAAAAAATGATCCAAAAATCAGTTTTTTGACTCGTTCAATATGGATTTATGGATTCTGCCTCGAATAATGATTACTTTCGTTATCTACGGAAAATTTCCGATCGAATAGGCTCTTAAAATAGAAAAAAAAATTCAAAAAACGTAGAAATATTTAGTGTTGAAATCCGTAAAATGTAACACGTGTTCTTATGGAAAAGTACGAAAAATAGTAAATTTTAACAATCAATATCTCAACTTTAATACGTTGAAATCTCTTTGAATTTAATACACATATGCGTGTGATGTCCAAGAATGTTCATGACAATTTTTATACGATTCCTAAGAAACGCGTGTGTTAACGGAGACAACCACCTCAATCTCACTATACACCAATTTTTATCATAAAATCTTCGAACCATACACTTATTAACATTGGTAACAAAAAGAAAATAAACGAAACGCTTCGAAAATTTTTGACTTCCAACATTTATTTCGGGCTTGTTGAAAATTAGCGTAATAAACATATATTTTTCTTTCTCCTCCGACGAGAAAAAAAAACATTCTGGGGACGTCGATTCGATTCTCGATTCTCAAGAACGACTTGAGAAAATATTTGTTTATCTTTTCCTGAATTATATCGGAATGATCTGTTTTCTTTTTGTGCTCTTTCGGGGACGAGGCTCTTTTTCGCACGATTAGTTCTGTCCTCGAGATCGACGAAAAAAGCAGCGCTTCTTTTTTAATATCACCGCTTTTTGAGCGTGCGCGATACGGGATTTTTTTTTCTTCTCTCTCTCTCTCTCTCTCTCTCTCTTTTTTCATGAAAAACGAGTGAACGAGCCAAGCAAATTTATTTGGCCGTGGGAGAGCGCGGACGAGGCTCCGACACACTCGCGCGAACGCGCGCGCACACGACAAAACTCGAGCCGAGGTCGTACCAAGCAACTGGTGACTCTGCGAGATTTGTACTTTCGGTTATCGCGGGTGTACGAGTTTAGCAGCCGGAGAGAAACGTTCCCTGATAGTTCAGCAAACTTGCGCCAGCGAAGATGAAACCATTCTTTTTTTTTTCATTTAAACACACTCCAAGAAAAAAGAAATTTATTTTTCTTCATTCTCTTTTCGAAAACAATATTTATTGGTAACTTTGACTTCAAAGCAAACTTTTATTCATGCATGTGAGAAAAAGATTCGAGAGAAGGAAGAGTCGTGCAATGAGAAAATTTTAATGGCGAGGGATAACATTACAAAATTATCTTCAACGTTTATTGGTAAAATTTGACCTCAAAAGATATTTTATATTATTTTCAAATTGTATATATATGAGAAGTAAATTGGAGTAAACGAAAAGTAGTAAAATGAGCAGACTTTAACAGCGAGGGAAAAACTATTAAAAATAATTATGCTAAAACATTATTTTTTAAGTCAAATTTTACAACTTTTTATCGGATGTAAGAATGTCAAAATGATGAAAATGTAAAAAGTTGTACGAATGAAAAAAAAAATGAAAATTGAAAAACAAAGACTATGCTATTTACTTTCCTAGTTTGTCAAAAATAGAAAATTTGTTCAGGCTTTCCCTTCGTGGTGCGTGTTAAGAGTGTTTATTTCAAATCCAAATATCTCAAAAACGGGATAGCCAATGTCCAAATTTGTATCAGCGTACACAAAGTATTTCAACAAAATTATCTGTGAATTTGGTAAACTTCCGTCTCAAAACTATTCGCTTCGGTACTACCTAATACCGAAAAGAAATATCAAAAGTTCTTCATATACGAAAACAATATTTTTCGTCAAATTCGACCACAAATGTTTTATGATGATAAAAATAAGAGAAATTGATTAAAATAAGTGGCAAGAATGATTTTAATGACTTTTATTCGCGAAGATAAAATTTTTCATCAAATTTGACTGCAAAGTACACCATTATTTCGAGGGAAAGAAAATATGAGAAACGAAGTTAGGAAAATAAGGGATAGTCGTTGGAGATATTGAATGACAGGGGGAGGAAAAAGGGACAATTGGACCATAAATAAGCGAGCAGTATCGGCCGAATTGGTTTCGGTTTGGAGGTACTGCGACATTGGGAGTCGTTTCGAGGTCGTAAATCGGCGCGGAACCTCGGCCAAGAAGTCGGGGGAAAAGAGAAAAGAATGAGCAGGAATAAGGAGCAGGGACGTCTAACGCTCGACAAATAAGGGCGTGACGATGACACACGCCATTCTCATTTGCTCGTCTAATTGCTCCGCGATACCGCGATCGGTTTAACATATTCTCTATATCTCTCTCTCTATATATATTTTTTTTTCCCAACTCCTTCCTACAATTTATCGTTTCTTTATTATTGCACCGGGATTAGCCTTTATCGTCGCTTGATCCGCGCCCACAACGAAAAGAATACCGAGTTTCGACTATTCTTGGAACTTTTGTGCCTCTGAACGAAAATCCGGCGTGGAAAAGTTGGAACTAAATTTAGAACGTGTGTACACTTCCAAGAACAAGTGGAATCTCTGGAAAGTTGATCTCGAAGAGACTCCAGATAGGCTGAACATTTTTTTTTCTTTCGTCATTATTTAGACTCTGCTATATAATTCTGAAAAATCATGCTTCGTTTCTCTACGATTTATTACTATACACAAGGTCGACTCTGCTCATGGCAGTATATAAAAATTTGCAAATGGAACAGATGAACATCTATACGAACTATACACAACTGACAACTATACTAATTACTATGGAACTAATTATTATTATTATTTATGAGTTTTAATTGTATACCCCGTATAGGGTTTTTACAATCGTACTTCACTGAATCCTTCATATGTGTCCTTCCTTGTTTTTTTCTTTTTTTTTACTACATTTCATTTCCGTTCATATTCCGTCCTTATCCTCTTTTTTCTGATGCCACTCTTTTTCTGCATTTTTTCGTATTTCACCTTTTTCTTTCTCCACTTTTTAAAAGCGTCCGCAGCCAACTTACTCCCTAACCCTGTATCGCATTCGCACTAGGACACGGGGAAACTATACGGAAAACCCATGTCGATACAGTCGACGATGTTTTTCTATCTTTTCCCGAAGCATATGTTATCCCGAGAACCCAAAAAAACCCGTCTCCCACTCGGAATTTTTGATGCGCGAGCGGCCACCCATCGCAGTACTGTCCGTGGACAGCGTCGCTTAACTTATACCATACCTCGGTTGCGTACCCAATTCCGTCAGTTTCTATGGAACTAATTATATTTCATTTAGATCCTATCCCAAATATACTTTGTATGCACATAAACTGCACTGCATGCACGCAAACTGCAGTGCACTTTTGTCGTAGTTTAAAATTTACTGCTAAATGTCATATCAACGTTTGACAGATCCCAATAAGGATTATTGGAATAAAATCTGATACTTAAACAGGGTTAAATGTTAAACTTGTTGTTTCTTGAATAATAAATGAATGTTTAATTAGGATGTTCTGTTGTATTGTTTAGGTGAGAAAGAGGGAGGAGGCGCTGACCGGTGGCGGCGGCGGCCATGCGACCCGGCCTGCCTTCACCGAGCCGCCGCAGGCCTCCCCGTCGCCAGCCACCGCAACAGCAAGCTCGCCAAGCTCAACGGCAACGGCAGAGGCAACGGAGATGCTGGCTACCGAGCACTCAGATGATCCTCATGCTTTTGCTGATCGACACGGGGCCGTGTCGGGCGCTCGTTGACTCGCCGACCGGCCTCACGATCGGGCTGCCATCGAGCCTCCAATCCGCGGCGACTGGCGACGCGCACCACGCTCAACCGCACAATCGCTACGGAAACAGTTTCCACGCTCCTCCCCCCTCCTCCGCTTCCTCGTTGTCTTCCTCGAATCTCATTTCCGCGACTCCCGTCGCCCTCGAAAAAAGTCGAGGACCCCGCAACCTCACCATCGGATACCTAACCGCGGTCAAGGGTGGCCTCAAGGATCGACAGGGACTGGCCATCTCCGGAGCCCTCACCATGGCCCTCGACGAGGTACGCACTCAATATCCAATGTCAATGTCTAAAATCTAATTTAGAGTCATCTACACTGAAAACGAAATCTAGTTGATTCAACTAAATATTTGTTTCAATACGTTCAACGATATTATTTTGAAAATTGAACTAAATTCTTGGTTGATTTAACTGAAGTTTTATTATTTCAAATAAACAAGTGTTGTTTCGACGAAATATTCTCAACTAAATATTTTTCAACTAAATCTGTTCTCAGTGTATAGTTGTCCAGCAACAACTATGCGTACATTAGGTTCTAAATTGTTCAGAGTCCAACAACCTTGTTCATATGCACCACATACATGAATAGTTTTCTAATACCACTAATCACAGATTGGATTCTAAATTGCTTGGAGTCTAACCACCCTGCCTGTATTTAGCACAGACAATGGTTAATCTATGTTTAATTAGTCTTCGTTATTGGTTGCTACTGGTCGTCCAGTATCAACTGTTCATAAATTAGGTTCTAAATTGCTCAGAGTCCAACCACCATGTCCAGCACATTGAGCAGTTGGGTCCTGAATAATGTAGAACATTGTCAATAGACAATGACCAACTATTCGAGTGTTATTCTAACTTTCGACATTGTAATCGGGTCTAATTGAAATGCAACAAAATAACTTATAGGAATGCAATCCAAAATTGTGCATTTCAATTGAAACTTATAATGGTTGGATCCAATTGAAACGCAACTAAACTCCCAGAATGCGATGCATTTTAATTGGAACTTAATCAGTTGCAACTGGGGACTTTGAATTCGGTTATTTTGTCCAAAGAGTCATTACGAATTTTGAAAAAATAAGCTTTCAGCTGCAGGATTCCAAATTGTCGAGGATTTAATTAATCGGTATCAAATGTTTGACGGTCTATCTAGGATCTATAGAACGTTTTTAGTTGGCACAGGACAACTTGCTATCCATGATTACCACATTTGAGTAATCTATGAACTCTGAATACTTTAGACCTCTTACAGGCACTCTTACTACACGATCAAAATTATTATAGAAATGCTTCTAGAATATCTCATTATCAATCTCATTCAATTTAATAAAATTAATAAGAAGGCTACATCATTGGATCTTGCTTGATTATAATTAACAGACATTCCATAATGTATAAAAATATCTATCTAATTTATTAATCTTCGATAAGCATCAATGAATTAATGCGTGATTGCTTTGACCACGACACTGAGCTAAAACGTAATAACTGACGATTTCGTAGAACAGATGAGAACGAAATCCATGTAAAATTGAACTAAAATATCAATTGCCCTAATAAGCATCGAACCAACTTTTCGTTTAATCAAAATTACATGTTACTCACTGTCTTGAACAGAACAAAATTCAGACTTTCATCGAATTATTTATTCAGTGTGCGAAATAAAATTTGATAACGCACCGAAGCCGAAGTGTATCAATCCGAATGAAAGAGTCGTTACTTTCCTCATACGTCTCGAGGCTCTTTTGTCCGAAGGCGCGCAGTGATATTTTAGTTGCTCCCCGGCTAATTTTTTCCTCCTTTTTTTCTTTTTTTTTAAATCTTTGCACCTCGCGGGGATTCGCGCGTTTATTTCGTTTTTCGATTAACCTCTCGGAAGGTGGCGAGCGCGGAGGGAGGAGAGGAATCGTAACCTCGGAGGGCTCGCCGGTCCGCCCACGCCCGAACCTACCGCGTGAGAGAGCGTGAGAAGAAATCGGCCTGGCCGGCGAAACGCGATAATTCTCCGGAGGGCCCAATCGGAGGGCGCGCCAGTGGGCTACCACGGTCCCAGGCATCCGGTATTACATGCGCCAAACCTTTTATGCCTCACCGAATCTATATTTATACAGCTTTTCGTTCACAAATATATATTTTAGCCGCTATCGCGTACGCGATATTCACGTACGCGATAAGTGCCCCGCGAGAGTTGCACGCGAGCCCGGGCATCACCTTCGCCTTCCCATCAATGTATTTTCTTACCCGACGCGCCTCCTGCTTCCCTCCTCCACCCAATCGCCATCCGATCACGGAAATAATCTCCAGCAAACGTGCAAATATCCACTCATATACCGGACTCGAGGAAATAACGAATCAATGCATCGATCGTCCCTCGGATTTAATGCACGAGCGATATTTTTTTAAATATCGAGAATTTTATTAATTTATTTTGTTCTTATATAAAAAGATGCTGTGCCTCATTTGAAATCGTTTTGCTGAGTGCTTCAAGAGTTATCAAACTCCAAAGTTGTTGAGATTTAACATTTTCCTTCTTATGGAGAATTCATAAATTCGCACTAAATATTAATTTAGAAAAATTAATGTCTTGTGAATTTTTTTTATATATTTGTAATAGTTGTCATTTTGTAATACGAGCAGCAATGTGGCCACTTTTTCCTTTTTGACATGTTTGAATTGATATTTTGCGATTACATATATAAACTCGTATAATATGCTCTATTCCGATGAATTGATTATGAGCTTCATGTCTTTCTTAAAATAGAATATTGGATCGAAAATTTTTTGTTGATAACAAAAATGTTACTTATACGGGGCGCAATCCAAGAAATCATATTGAAAAATCGAAAAAATGGACTTTTGAATCAGTTTTTTGAATTTGTCAATATGAATTCTTGGATTGCGGCCCGTATAACTAATATTTTCGTTATCTACAGGAAATTTCCGATCGATTAGGCTTTCAAAATTAAAAAAAATTTCAAGAAAGTCGGTGAGTCATACTGGGTCTCATGAACCTACGAAAATTGGAATGTTCTTCCAGGCGCATACTTCATATAACTTCGCATAATGGGCTCTATTTCGACGAATCGATTAGAGGCCTCATGCTTTTTTAAATATACGAATAGTAATTTTTAAACATTTTACTAAAATTTGTTTGATTTAATTGATTAAATAATAAAAAAATGTTTAAATTATTGTTAAAATATGCTCAAACTGCTAATTGATAGTCAAACTGAGACTTAAAAAAATCTAGATGCAAAACAATTACAATTTTGCTCTAATGATGAAATATATATTCAATTAATCATAATTTAGCTAATCAATCATTTATTTAATCAGGTTAAAAAGACACATTCGTTTGTTTCAATAAAACTCGGATTAAAATAACAAAATTACAATCAATCAAATTGTATTCTGTCACTCCGACAAATTTTTTATTTCCAGTGATATAAATTTAAAATTAAAAAAAAATGCGATTCACTTTTTGTCGCGTTTCTTTTTCGGCGTCTCGTTTCGCGTACAGTCGTTTTTTTGTCCTTGCCGCTCCGTTCATAAAGCTCGCTTGTTTTTCCTCCACGAATTGGCACTGATGCGTGCGTTCCGCAATGTTGAGTTTATTTATAAGACAGCACTCTCGGTGAGACTTGTACGCAATCGAGAATGTTTATGCACTATATCAGCCCGGCATAATTGTCGAGTTCATTCCGCGGCTGACGTTGCGAAGCGCTCGCGAGCGCCTTCCGAGAATATTGCCGCGAGAGAAAATGGATCTTCGCTTTCTCCCCCAGCGCGCCGAACGAGATTCCGTACGCGAAAATTTTCGAATTAAGCCAAATAAATTTTAAAAAAAAGTCGGTCGTACCGCTCGAGCGTCATTTTTTTTTAAATTAAATAAAGAAGAATATTTATTTTCGTAATTTATTTATTATTTCTTCGTCGACGCGAATAAAATTGTCCCCGCGTGAGGATTTTTTTCACGACGCCCGCTTTTTGGCTGCCTCGAAAAAATGTCGGATTGCCAGGCGAGCGCGTTTTTTTTTTCGCACGCGAAAGAATTCGGAAGGGAGGAGTCGGGATTTAATATTAGACGAGCGGACACGGGGGTTCGAACGCGGTAAGGTATTTCCGTCTCGTTTTTCCGAGTGCACGTCAAACTCGGTGCGTTATATTTCAAAGGGGAGATGAATACCTGCACGCCCGAGTGATAAGAGTCTCCCGCGTGTAAAGGAAAAGAGCGAGAAATGGAGAAAAAAAAGGGAAGGAGACATTTGGAAAGCACGCGTGCTCCCATCCTATTTGAATTCTCGCTCGCAACGACGATCGACTTTGACTTGCAAACAAGACTCGCGAAGAATAAGCCCGCGCCGTGTTGCTGGTGCCCCGTTCGTTCGTGTGCGCTTCAAAACAGCGCGACCACCTCGCCGAAGCTTTTTTTCCCCCCCGAGAGCTCTCGTTCAACTCTCGACGAGACGCACCGCGTCAAATTGTTCACGCTTTTCGTCTGCTTTCCTCATACATTTTGCTCTTTAAATGCCTTTTTATTTTTTTTTAACATACGTATATTCCATTTTAAAGAATTTTTCAAAATATTTTTTCATCATTTTCATTTTAGACATAATTTTTGTCGATAACTTTTTTTTTTCATTTTGTTTAAAAAACAAGAGTTATTTTAAGGTAGTTTTATCAAAAAATCGTTTTTGATACAATGTGCAATTGTATATTGAATTTTAAAAGGTTTCACTACGTAGAACTCGAAATATTTATTGTCAAAAATCGCTATTATCTGCCGTCTCCCATAAGAGCACGTGTTAAATATTGCGATATTCAACTCTTGATATCTTGACTTCTGGGTAGTGGAACTTGTTGAAATTTTTCACAGCTCTTTATTTTACTTCAAAAAAGCTTCCTCAAGTTTTTAAAAAATATCCTAAGATTATAATATTTTTAAATTTTTATACTTACATAGCAAGTACAAGTCACCTTGGATGACCTTGAATTTTGAGTATGTTGTTCTTGAAACAATTTGCGACAATTTTTCTTAATAAACTTGAGCTCAAAAACCGAGATAAATTGAGATAAAAACTTTTGATTTGACTGTACCGATAGAACTATCTTAAGGTAGGAGTCGCATAAAATCGTTTGAGACAGAATTTCTTAAAAAATTTGCACAAATTTTCTTTGAGTTCGTGTCGAAATGTATGCCAAATTTTATGAAGCTTCACCATCTAGTTATCGAGATATTAATTGTTAAAAGTCGTCAAATTTTTTGATCTCTCATAAGAGCACACATGTTAATATGAGGTCAAAGAAGATCAGCATAAATTTTGAAAAAATTCTGTCTCAAAAAATTTTAAGTGATGATTTTACATTTAAGAGAGAAGTCGCATGAAACGAAATTTTTTAAACATGAACAATTCTCCTTAGGATTTCATTGAATATTTGAACGAGTTTTCTTTGCTATTTTATGCACGTTTGATTTATTTATACGAGATTTCGTCAGAGGTTGTGATATTTATTGGGATTTCATAGCATGCAGTTTATTATTTCAGAAAGTTAGTAAGCATGAAAAATTTTATACAATAACTCTGATTAGGGTAAAAAAGATAATTTTGTAGTATCTTTTCAGTTTATATGAGTTTTGAATATTTTTTTATCAAAGTGCTTTGTCAACTTTTTTGAATGAATTTTATTTCATTTCCTTGTTATAACTTTATGACTTTTAAATTAATTTTTATATGCATTCCTATGGAAATTTGTTCAACTTGTAGAAATTACTTCAAAATGTCTTTGACAGATCAATATTATTTCGGCCCTTCCTTTTTTATACGATATTTATGTCCAAAAATCGATTACCTTTTTGAATCTTGAGAAAAACAAACTACTTGTCTCGCTTGCTCCGTTAAAAAAAAGAATACTATTGCAAATTTTTATATAATTTGATGAATCGATTTTGTTCTATTTCCAAAAATAATTTCGTATAGAAAAAAAAGATAATATTTGTTTCCACGTGGCCGTTGCAGCGATTTATTTGGGCTGTTGCGTAACTTGCGGAGTCCCCATGATTTTTTTCGAGCCCGATCCTTTTATCGTTCCGGGATTTTTCGAGAAAAGTTGATAGAGGGGGGAATAGAGGCGTGTTGTTTCTCTCTCGTTCGGCCGACTATTATCTCGTATATTCGAGGCTGAATATTCATGGGACGAGATTTTAGGAATCATTATATCGAGGGATCCATTCATCTGGTATTTATTCGATAAGATCTCGGCGTGCCTGTAGATTTTTTCATTCTTTTCCCGGCCGGCTAAAAATATTTTGGCAAACACGTTTTACGGTGTGCGAACACGAAACTCGTGGACACGGGCGAGCGAGCGATCTCGCCTCGGGCGGACAACGCGAGAAATCCATGCCGACTCGTACGTGAAACTCGAGGGGCACACACGATTTCGCCGCTCATATATCCATCCAGAAAACGATGAGGACAACGACGTTCTCACGGTCACCTCGGTGCCCCCGCGGTCCCCGGCTCACCCGGGCTTCGTCGTCGGGTTTTTCCACTTACCGCCGATAACCCACTTTGCTCCTCGGACCATTTTTATTCCCCGCTCCTTCTCCCGTACACGTGAATTTATAATTACCCCGAGACTCCATTTTTCGAATCCATTTCCTCCGTATAAATCACCGGCCACGCTTTTTATCTTCTCCACAAAGTACACATTTCTTGGACGAATTATTATAAGGATGTATATGTAATTTTTTATATTTCGTTCTTAAGCATGTATGAAAAAATATTCTGCCAAATTTGAAATCGTTTTACTGAAGGGTTTTGAGAGTTATCAAACTCTTAAGTTGTTGAGATTCAACGCTGCTTCTTATATATGGAGAATTCGTAAATTTGCACTAAACACAAATTTAAAAGTAAAGAAATTTTTAGAGATTTTTTTCAAATGTATTCGTAGTAGTATTCATTTTACATAGACGGTAATTGTAAAACGTTTTACTAACATTTTTTATTTTATTGTTGGAACTATTAAAAGTGTTTAAATTATTGTTAAAATATGCTCAAGTTACTAATTGATAGTTAAACCAAGATTCAAAAAATTGGCAACTTATTAGCAAAAGCCAGGGCCTACGTTTTACAAATATAACTTCAAGAATGTACTTTTTGCATACATCCTTAAAATGATATATTTATATATTATTGGCTCGAACTAGGAGTCAGTTTACTTTTTCTACTCGACAGAAAAATTTATTCGTAATTTTAAAAAAATTAAGATTTGTTTTGTTAGATTTTTTCTTAGTTAGATAATAAATGTATTTAAAAAGTTAAACATAGTTTATAAGAAAAATAATACGTTTAATATCAGAATGTAAAAAATGTATTCTGTTCTATATTTATAATCCTTTTATATTCACAATTCACTTGTCCGAAAAAAAATCAATTTTAATTTTTGTCTTCTTGAAAATTCACTATTCAATTATTGATAGGAAACTTTATTATTGGCAACGAAAAGATTCTTTGCATTTTTTGACAAAATAATAAATAGCATAAAAAATTTCAGACGATTTCTATAGTAATTTCCTCTCAGAATAAGTCACCAAACTCAATTTTTCATCTCATTTCGTTTATCTAGTATTCACGTTATCAATGTTATCTTCTATGCAAAAATTCAATGAAAAAAATTTTACACGAATATTTAATTTCATTTTTCTTGAATATTTTTTTAGAAAAATAAAATTTACTAAAGAAATTATGAAACAAATATCGAGGCGAAAAAAGTATTTCAATGTTCTTTAATTTTATGCCCGAAGATAAAAAAAAATGTTTGGGCAATGGTTCGCGGCAAAAAAATATTTTCGAGCGAGGATAGAAATTAGTTTGTTCTCGCGAAGAATGTGAGCATCGTCGATACGTTTGCGTACTTACATAACTGTTGTCATATTTGCTTTTCATATTGGCATTTTTCCGAAGTGTCTATAAACTTGCGCGTTTAAAAATGTTGATTATCGCCGTTTGATCTCGCGGAAAAAAACTATTCGTCCGCGCCGTTCGGACTCGCGCATTCGTTAATAAACATAGCGGATGAATTTTTTCAGATGTATCTGTTTACCATGTATTTACACCGACGCGCATCGGTAATTACGCTTTGGAGAATTATTGGATCAATCTTCATATTCTTTGCGTGAAATAAAAAAAAAACGCGGGTAAAAAGTGGTTAATCGTTGATTTCTATTTATATTACGGCACGCTTTCGCGTAAAACCGGTTACGCGAGCGCGGAGGGAAGAGACACAATTTTCTCCCTCCTTCTCTCTCTTTCTTCGCCAATTTACATTCGATTGGAATATTGAGCGACGAATTCAGACGAATTTGGGAATTTTCAGAAGTATTTGACTCTCGGAATAATTTATTTTTATGCTTAAAATGCTACGATAAAATACAACGCGTTTAAAATATATTTTAAAAATATAATAAGGATATATTTGAAAAATTCATGTATGGAAAAAATGCTCGAGACGATACAATGATATTTTTAATTCAAAGATTTCGAACTGGAAATATTTATAATTGAAACTTAATGTAATTCGATCTATTTTTTTATTTAAATTTTAGAGGATTTTTGTCAGATATGTTTAGCAAAAAAAATATACGGTAGAAAAAATTCAACTTTCAGTTTTATATGAAAATATGTATAAAATTTAAAAAAGCCTCGACCGAATGAAAATCAAGATATCCATTGTTTAAAATTTCAATTTTTTGAGAATCTTTTTGTAAAAGTTCATTAATAAATATCTAATTTAGTTTTAGTTCACATAAGAAGCATATAAGATGAATAAATGAATAATCAGGAAAAGTACGATCAATTTTTTATAAGAAAAAATATTGAAATTCTAAGAATTCAGAGTCTGATAACTCAGAAACCATTTAAAGAATCATTGTCAAATTCGATACAAAAATTTTTCATAAATTTCGAAAAAATGTTAATAAATAATACCCAATTTTAACTATTTTTAAAATCCCTCAAATTCACCTTTCAGACAGTGACGATTGAAACATGTTTCCTATAAACAACGACACATAAGATAAATAAATTAATATTCAGAGAAAGTAGAACCAATTTTCTATAAGAAAAAATATTGAAATTCTTAAAATTTAGAGTCTGATAACTGAGAAACCATTTAGTGAAACATTGTCGAAATTCGATACAAAATTTTTTCATAAATATCGAAAAAGTAACGAATTTTAATCATTTTAAAAATCCCTCTAAATTTACCCTTGAGACAGTGACGATTAAATAATGTTTCAGATAAACAACGACACGAGCATTTTGCCGGACGTGAGATTGGTTTTGAGGTGGAACGACACGAGAGGCGAGACGTTGGACGCGACGAAGGCGATGATCGACATGATTTGCGACGGGGTTGCGGTTTTTTTCGGGCCGGAGGGAAGGTGCTACACGGAAGCGATCGTCGCCCAGTCCCGGAACATACCGATGATCAGCTACGTAAGTTGGCCACACTTATATACGTCCATAAATCAAAAGGCTCGTTGGATATCGAGAAAAGAGCCCCCCCAATCGTCCCAGTTGACCCATCAATTGGTCCAGTCGAGTTATTTCGTTTAACCCTTACCTTGGGTCAATCGCGTTACTCCCACTGACGCGAGCCTCGTCGTCCCTGCCTCACGGACTCCTCGTGTGTCTATTTTAATCGAGCCCGATCGATAAACGATCTCGGAATCTATTTTTCCTCCGTCTCGACCAGAACGATTCACGCAGCTTCTTCTTCTTCCTCCTCCTTTATTCCCAACAATCGAGATTATTCAGCTCATTGGTTAACTCGGTTCAACGCTTATTTAATGTTTCAATTTATTCATCAACGAGGCCTCATATTTTTTAGACTGTTAAAACTATTTTTACAGCAGTTGCGTTTTCATTCATATTGCTTTTCACAACAAGTACAATTTAGTGCTTGTTTTCATTTATTTATAATCACCTAGATACATTTTTTTATCCATTTCAATTTTTTAAAAAACGCTTTTTTTTATTTGACATATTTTACGTCTTTAAAGGCGTTGAGTCCGTAGAGTAAAAAATCAAAAGTTTAACAACATTTTTTTCCCATATAAAGTCGTTTGAAAGTAAACATTTATCAAGAATAGTTGCTGCAAATCAATTGAGAAAAAACAAATTTTAAATTCAAGGTCATCCAAAGATAGGTCTACTCTCTGTGTGATTGCACGAAGAAAGTTATGAAATTTTTTTGAAAAATTAGGTGAAGCTTCTTTAACGCCATATACAAAGATCAGTGCACAATTTCACTTCAGGAGGTTCACGCGTTTACCATATTAAAATTATTTTTCAACTTTTTTTTGCTAACATTTTGCATACACTGGGTTTAATACGATACCCAACTAGTGGTCGAATTTCAATGACATTTACCGTCGAGATATTTATCTTTGAAAATCTAATTTTTTTGTGACTTTCCATAAGATCACGTGTTAAAAGTTATTATTTTGTATAATGAATATCTCGACATCTGTACGATAAATCTTTCTTAAATTCTAAACGTATTTTAATATACCATCAAGGAACATTAATATTAATTTTCGTCAGATTAACTTGAAAATAATTTCCCTTGATGATTTTTGCCTGAACTTTACACGTAAAACGCGTGAACCTCGTTAAATGAGGAAGCTCGTTACTGAGATATTTATTATTACAAAATTACAATTTGTGACACGTGCTTTTATAGTAGGGTACAAAAATAGCCATTTTTAACAATTAACGTCTTAATAAGGAACTTTATAATGGTCGTAAAATTTTTGCACAACCTTTTAGAGATGTTACTTAATATTATGTAAAATTTTCAAAAATTTTCGATTATTTCAAGAGATGAGACGAGATTTATTTGTCACGTCTTTATAAAACTATTAGCCAATAATTGAAAATACAATGGTTTACAATCGATAGTAGCGGAATACAGTAATTAATAATGAAATTATTAAAGAGAGAGAGGGAGAGAGAGATTGGAAAGAACGATTCTCAGACGTGGTGCTTACATGGGGAGCCGAACCGAAAAGCGACGACGGTCGGAGCTAAGGACGAGGATATTATTCTATCGAGGAGGACGATTTGCATGAAACTGCTGATTCCCCTGACCTTGCCGGTCTATTTATAGTACCTACCGGTGGTTGTCGATGCCACACGTGGTTAACAGCCTACATTTCCAAGTATATACCAGGCTTATCTGCTTACCTGCCGTACAAATATCCAAGTAGCTCAATAAAAATAAATATACCCAGCTACAGGTATATACGCCCGTTGCACCGAGCGTTTGCCCGACTGGTTATTTGCATCGATAACCCGGCTACTATTATTTATTTCACTCCGAGCCTGTCGTATTTGCTAATTAACCGGAACGAACTTTATTCTCTCTGAGCAAACTTATTGAGAATAAAGAAAACCTTCGTCTCTCTTCCCCCCCATTTGTCCCCTTCGAGCTAAACAAAACTGACGACGGAGAAAACAAAATTCTAGCTCGAAAAGCTTTTTTTTTCTTCTTCTTTTTTTTCTTTTTTTTCTTCTTCTTTTTCTTTTTTTTTTCTTTTTCTCTCTCTCTTCCCTCCCCCCCCTCCCCCTTTCGAGAGCATCCGAGTGACAGGAGTCTGTTTGCTCGTTGGCGAGCGCATTTTCTCAAGACGGAATATATTCTCGCGAAGCAAACAGAAGCTCGCTCTGTGTGTGCTTAATTATTACGCGGATAGATAAAATCTCGCTTCTGCCTCTTTTTTTTTTTGCTCTCGCAGCCTCCGAGACAATTTCGTGATTCTCTCGCCTCGTTTCGCAAACGGCGCGTTATTCAATTTTGATCCTTCTCACTCTATTTTCTTGATGGCTGTTTTTCGAGTGGTTTGTGCTTCGAGTATATATAGTTGTTTGCTGCTTGGTGTTGGCGGTGTCGTGAGAATAAGGAGCGAGGTTCGATCCTCGGGGAAGTCGCGACAGCTCGCCGTACGTGACAAAAGCCCCCGGAGCTACCGCTTTCAGCTAAAATGCGTCCAATTAACCCTCATTTGAACGAGCAATGTTACACATCTCCGAGTGCTCGACGGCCATAGGAACGCGCATTCATTCAGCTAATAAGAACGAGTGCGTAACGAACGCTTGCGCTTTCCTTTTTTCATTATTGTTGTTATCATTATATTGGCCGTACACTCTCGTATCTCAGTTTTTTCAGCGCTCGAGGAATTCCTCTCGAGACAGATCCGCGCGATGATAACCGTTTCTTCACACGTTTTTTCTCTGTGTTTTTTTTTGCTTATTCTTCCTTTTTCTTTCTATTTTAGTTACACGATTCGCTCGGATATTCTTCGACTTATTCAAAGCTCTTTTCAGTTGTCTAATCGTCAGTTGTTTTTCATTCGACACAAGAAACTTGTTGAACTTTCCGCCGTGAAGTCTTTGTAATAAAGTTTCATGTTTTTTAATTGAATTTTAAATTTAATTGAATTAAAATTGAATATTTAAAATATTTTGACTAATCGTCATTTTTTTTAAATTCAATACAAGAAACATGTTGAACGTTCCGCTGTGAAGTCTTTGTAATAAAGTTGCATGTTTTTTAATTGAATAAAAATTGAATATTTAAAATATTAGGACTAATCGTCATTTTTTTAAATTCAATACAAGAAGCATGTTGAATGTTCCTCCGTGAAGTCTTTGTAATAAAGTTGCATGTTTTTTTAATTGAATTAAAATTGAATATTTAGAATATTTTTACTAATCGTCAATTTTTTTAAATTCAATACAAGAAACATGTTGAATGTTCCGCCGTGAAGTCTTTGTAATAAAGTTGAATGCTTTTTAATTGAATTTTAAATTTAAATGAATTAAAATTGAATATATAATATATATTAACTTTTAAAATCACGATTTTTTACATTCTCTAACGTATTAAATATTGCGGTTTACAATAATAAAAAATTTTTACTCGTTGGTGAAATTTTTTTAATTTTGCACAACTTTTTACATCACATTACATCGAAAAATGTTTATTTTTTTCATATTTTAAAATAAATATTCATGCATCTTTTTATAATTTTCGTATCTCCCAAAAAGTTTTCAATATAAATTTTATTATTTTATATACTTTTTCCAACTTTAATCCAACAGAATTTTTCAAAACTTGTATAGATCAATTTTGCAATGAATAATCAACGAGGAGTTAAGATATTTAATTTTAAAATAGTGATTTTTTAATTACAATTTTTTTAAATTTCGGTTTTTTATAAAAATGAAAATTTCCAAAACGATTTTTCGAAAATTTCGTAAATACCGCAAAGGTTGCTCGCGAGCCTGGCACGCGTTACTCGACGGTCGCAAAGTTTTCCGCGCGGGAATCAGGCTAGGCAGGTATTCGCCACGCTGTAGAATTAAACGTCGCGTTCAGCCGGGTGAGCGGGGGGAAGATTCAGACGTAAATTAAAATATGCGAATAGCTCCAGTCCTGACCGGTTCAATAGCAGCGAGCGAGGATCTCGACCATTTCAAAATAGGGAAAAACAGAGTCTTCGAAAAAAAAAAAGAAAAAAAAATCAACGACCAGCAGGAATTTTAAGTGAACTTGCAACATAATATTAAAAATATGAGAAATAAGAAAAAAAATGAGAAAAAAAATAAACTCGTAGCCGCAAGTTCGAGAGATCGGTCGCCGATCGCGAGTCGAAGTTTCGGCTGGTTTTCCTCGCGACTGGTTACGCGCTCTCGTCCGAGAGGCTTGTTTTGATCGGCCGTGTATTCCTCGCTGTTAAACGAGAGAGCGAGGGAGACGCCCGACCCGCGAGGAGACACTCTCTGAGCTAATCGTCTTAATTTGTCGCCGCTATACGCCCAGCGTTAAACTTAATGTCACGTTCTAAATATAGTACACCACAGATTTCACTCTTCGGGGATCCGAGACGCGACGATCCTTCGCCCGCTGGATCTTTCCCCGTCGGGCGCCTCGAGACGCTCCTTCGCGAATTTTTTCGAACCCCGACAGACGATGTACATTTTTCGAAAAATATTTCGTAAATCGCTTACTTCTTTCTTACTAATATATAAATGTGAATGTTCGTGTGTTTGGATGTTTTTTGCTCAATCACGTAAAAACAGTTGCACGGATTGTAATGAAATTTGTCATAGAGACAGTTTTTAACGTAGATTCGAACATAGGCTACTTTATTTCAATTTATCGTAACCAGATGTCGCTGCAGAGTATGAAATTCTGTATAAATCGATCGATTCAAATACGTATTTAAATTCAGAGAAGATTTTCGCGATATTCATTTTGTTGTGACTCATCACCAGAGTGCGATTAGATATAAGGTAAACATGTCCCAACAGTTTTACAGATAAAGGTTTTCACACTTTATCTTTGTTTAAAAATTATTCAAACAAAAAAAAATCTGCTTCAAATTCACATCTTGACTATTGTCTGATATTTTAGTGATTCAACATTCATTTTATACGTCAATTTTAGACAATATTTCTAGTAAATAAATACTCGAACATTTGAATATGTAGAATGTCCCAATAGTTGGACAGAAAATCGACCCTGTCTCTAAGATTGAGCGAATTTGTTCCAATAAATTAACGTTATGAAAAATAATCCACATGATTTTATTGACAAAAAACTAATTTTAATATTAAAAATAATATAGCAATAATTGTCCAACTATTGGGATAAGTCCATCTATCGGGTCGTTTACCTTATCAACTTTTATACCGTTCAATGAATCACTCAAAAAATTTTTGTAAATACGTAAATTTCGCAATTACTACGAGGGCGCGAAGCGCCCGAGCCACAATAATCTACTAGTAATGTATATTTTTCGAAAAATATACATAATTTATTAATATTTTTCGAAAAATTGTAAACGAAGTGTATTTTTTGAAATATCCTGCTTTTTCGACGTTTCGAGCTGAAAACCGTGTACGCGAAAACGCAACGTGACGACTCGAGCGAAAAATAGTCCAGAGCGGCGCAATTATCGTCGTCATTTTTTCCTCGCGCACCCAAGTGTCGATTGCGTAACCGCTACGTGTTGAAAATGAGAGCCGTACTCGAATAATTTGCTTCCTCGTGCGAGGAATTCCGAGAATGCCGGAAAAACGTCGAGGAAGCGAGCTAGAGGCGCGATTTGCAACTTGCGGAGATAAAAATATGGTAAGAGCAAGGCGTTCGCCATAAATCTCGCAGGATTCGAGTCGTCGAATCGCCCGCGAGAGAGAGAAAGAGAAGAAAAAAAAACAGGAGAGTCGTGTGGGAAGAAAAAACGCGAGGGAGTCTGGGAGCGAAAAGCGAAAAAAGAAAAATGAGCAGGACCGAAAATGGAGGATGGGAAGAAAGTGAATCCCAGAGGGAATAATCCCACGCTGTCGGTTGGAGGTTATGAGTCGACCACCCCGGTTCTGGCGCTTTTACTCTCGCGCACGTCATTCTTACCTCTTTCACTTTCGATCTTTCTTTTTTCCTCTCCCCCGCCCCCCCCTTCCCTTCCCTCCTCATCGTTACCATCCCGTATCGCTCCTTCTTTTTCCCGCTCTTTATTTTGCTCTCATTTGCTTGTCTCCCTCGCAATCGCCCCTTCGCACTCGCTGCACCATATTGCCTCTCTCGCTCGCTTCTTCTTCCTTCTCTCTCTCTCTCTCCGACTCGCCTCTCGCGTTTTTCTCTTTTTATCCCGTACTTCTTATATTTCTTACGAGGAGTCGTCGAGGATAACGGCGCCGCTCGGGCTCTCTCGCGGCCCGGCGGTGTTTATCTCGGATATATTTAGAAGCGAACGATCGCGAGCCCGGCACGCTGAACCGAGAGAGCGACCGGTTGTTGCCGCTGCCGCGCCGGATCGTCATCTCTCCCGCGAGAGATCCCACGGTGTCCGGTAAGGTGCTCGCGCTCTCTCTCTCTCCCTCCCCTTCCCCTCCCCGTCGCCCCTCGAGTCTTTCAGCTTCACGGTGAAAGCGACCATTTCGACCACCGAGAGAAAAAGGAGAAGCCCCTCTCCCCCGCCACCCGGTAGCGAGCCTTGGAATATAAACTCCTGGCGCGGGGTACATAACCTCAAATATTGGTAAACTCCACGATACTCGCGGGGCGCGCGCACGCGATGTTGTGGCGCCGCCGAGCGCTCGCCGGCCAGTGGCGCCGCTCCCGGCGACTTTTTCAACTCTTCGAGCACGCTCTCTCTCTCTTTCTTGCCCGAGCGAGCCACCGTGTCTCCCGCGAGACCGTTTTTTACGAGGAATAGAAAGGAAATGGGAAATATTATCGGGAACGAAGCGACCGTTGAATTTCAAGGTTCCCGGGGCTCTCGTTGTTGGAATCTCGCGTGCGTTTACGAAGATGCGACCGAGCTCGCGGTGATTCTCGACGCGTACGCGGTGGCCTACGCGTAGGATCGATGCGTGCGCGCGGCCACTTCGATGTACCCATGTTTATCGCGGCTATTTTTAGACTCTCCCGGCTATTGCTAGCCGGGTGACCGACGAGAGCTCTCCGAACCGCGGACGAAGCCGCGAGGAACAACCCGCGCTTTTCGCTTTCCGTCCCTTCATTTTTTATCTCTCTATCTCTCGCGCTCGCGCTCCTTCTATTTCCCCATGCATTACCGTTACGCGAGTAAAATCTTTTTTACTCTGAAAACCCGACATTTTTCGCATCACATCGAACTTCGCTTTATGGCAGCTCTAAAAGCTTCCCGAAAAATATCTCGTCATGAAGAATTCATCATCAGCGAAGCCATTAATTTCGACAAAATTGCGAAAAAAAAAACACGTTTTATTTATGTATTCACCTTCAAAGATTATTTCTCAAAAATTTGCACAAGTTTCGCAATGTCACACGCGCACAGTGTGTACAAAATTGACGTCGCCGTGTAAAAATCGGGATATTTATTGTTGAGAGTCGTATATAGTTTTTTGTAGTTTCTCGCGCAGGAATCCACGTGTTTTGAGTTACGATTTTAAAGATTGGATATCTCGATAACCAGACGGTGAAATCTTCGTAAATTTATTGGGCATTTCACTGAATTATTGAAGAAAATTTACGCGATTTCAAGATAAAGAATTACCTTCAGTTTGTACGTAAAAAATACTTAAACGTGATGATTTTTGTACTGTAAAATCTTTCGAATAAAAATGCAAGCAAACGTTAAGAATTTCAACCACTTCCGGTGAAAAAACTTATCAATCGTTTCGTTAATTTTTTGTTTAATCGTCTCTTGGTATTTATTTTATTTTTTTAGTTTTTAGTCTTTTAGTCTAGTACTAAGCACAACTTTAAGGATGTATGGGCCAGACAATCACAGAAAATACTATCAATTGTCAATTTGAGCATATTTTAACATTAATTTAATGAACAAAATTTTAGTAAAACGTTTTAAAATCACTGTCTGTACAAAATGAGCACGACTGCGTATTTCATATTTTTAAATTAATATTCAGTGGAAATTTAAGAATTCTCGATAAGAAGCATTGTTAAATCTCAACAACTCTAGTATTTGATAACTCTTGAATTCAGTAAAACGATTTCAAATTTGGCACATTTTTTTTCATATGCTTACGATACAACAAAATACCAAAAATTAATGAAATTAAATTTATAAAAATACTAGTAGGTTGTAGCGGTTTAATTGAGAATTGAGTATTATCTTTACTTTTTTATATTTACCATTTCGGAACATAATACAACAAAAAAATCATTTATTTAAAAAAGCTGTTTTGTAAAAAAAATATCATCTACT
>JAPYYW010004233.1:0-12524 GCA_030522545.1 Cremastinae sp. A BG-2022a
GAAAAACCGATTAAGGCCTTAATTGTTCTGTTTTATGACAAAATTTGGAATTAGTAGGTCGGTGTAAAGTGTCGGGGTAAGACGTGTCGGGTCTCGCCAAATAGTTCAGTACCGAAAAACATTTCGTTGAAATAATTCGACGAGTTCAATTGAGTGTCATTTCAGAATATTTTCAATCATCCGAAAAGTGAATAGTTCAGTGTTTCTAATTAATAATATCGTTTCAAAATACTTCTTAAAAATGTCAGTGTGGATGTATCCTATATTTAAAAAAGATGAAACCTCTCTAATCAATTAATCGGAATAGAGTGCATTATGCATGAAGAATGCGTCTAGAAGAACAGCAAAATATCAATTAAAACGTCAAAAAAGCGACCGCGTAGTCGCTCGTAAGATATAATTTTGAATTTTTTTTTATTAAGTTTTTAAATTTTTTACCATACAGATCATTATCGGAATTGTTTAAAAAGTGTTCTTAAACTGTTGACTAGTACAGAGGAACAAAATTGGTAAGTTATTGAGAAAATACAAGACATCTATATGTATAAATTTTACTACTTTAACATGAAAAATTGACTTTTGGCAGGAACTATACATATATCTTTCTAAATCCTTCTTAAGATTACAGTTTTGCTAAAAACGTCAGTTGATGAAAAATTAAAACAATTTAACAACATTTTTTAGCAATTTCATCAATTAAAAATTTTTAATAGCACTTCCATATAAAATATGTACAAAAAACGACACCAACTAAAAGAATAATTTGTTTGTTCGTTGAGAAATCTCGAATTTCGTATGAATCAAATTTTGGTTCAATTTCAAAGCCACATGGAGAAAATGCGCAATGCCAATCGACTTTCCATTACCATCGTTTCTCTGTGTTCTCCGCTCGCTTATTTCTAAGTCACTTAAAGTCCAATTCTCTCGACGTTACGTCGCGCAGCGGACGAACGATTCCGGTAAATTCTCATCACGCGATCGACTGGCGCTTTTTTCTTTCATTTCCTTCTTTCTCTCTTTTATCAGACAGGAATCTCACATGGCCGTAATCCGTCACGACACGGAGTAATGAGAATTCTTGGCAAGACCCAAAATCACTCGATCGCGAGTGCGCGCACGTTTCATTAAAATAAATTATTATGATCGCGATTCATTATTCACCAAATTTTTATCAGACGGATCGATCACGTATATATATAACCGTAGAGAAAAATCATCCCCTGGGTGCTCTGAAAGAAGCTCATTAAACTGGCTCCGAAAATTATCGACTGAAGAAATAACCAGAGACCAGACATTCTTGCATAATTAATTCTCGGCTGCATTAATAATTTAAAGCCGAAATTTCCGATAATCGAAGAAAACCTTATTTTACCTTTTCTGGACTCTCGGTCTCTCGAGTCTCGTCGAGACGAAATACCAGAGGCGAGTCTATGAAAATATCGTGGTCACCGTCCTGGTCGATTATACCAAAATCATATAAAAATAAAACCGCGGAAACTTTAGTGATGCTTAAATACCGACAAGGATTAGAGGTTTCTTATTTTTATTTGAACTTTTATTTGAGAGCTTGATAAAATAAAAATTAGAGGAGCAAAATGGTGATAGGTTGCTCATAAAAATACAGCGGTTGTCATCTTCGTCAATTATTATTCCACAGTTACATAAAAATAATATGTTATAGTTTTTAATTTAAAAACTCCTGAAAGTTGAGCTTTTTATGCAAGTTATACTCGAAGATTGTTGACAGAAGTTCAATTATCACGATTAAAAATCGCCTTTATCGAATTCACATAAAATCCAAAAACTAAAAATACTAAAATTACTAAAACTAAAATGACTAAAAACTGTCACTTTTTTCGTAAAAATCATTAAAAATTACTCTCGAGTCGTTAACGATCCAATTTTCGATTTTATTTTTTCAATATTTCATCAATTAATCATTTATTACGAACTTGACAATTAAAAAGTGGCATTTTAAAAATAGTCGTATACAAATTTTTCAGTACAGACGACGAAACTTGTTTATATACTAAATTTAATTAATCACCCGACTCCAAAGATCTGATCAAATTTATACCTTGCGCCATAGATTAATGTCATAGAAATTTTTTCTCACAGAATACAGAAAGAAGATCCATAAAAAACTGAATAATGAAAAAATAATAATCAACGGGGAAGAAGAATGTATTGGTATTTCGAATGGCTCAGTGGGACATTCGAGGAAACGACCTGCAGAGCCCCCTCGCGGTGACCAATTGTACGACTGAGAAACCGTCTACACAGGGGCATAAACCTATTGGGTTTCCGCGTGGAAGCTCCCCACGGAGCTTTTGCTCGCTCGAACTTTTCCGTATCAGTAAATTCCAGGCCAGATGTACGCTATACATTTATTTATTCGCTTTTGCCCCGACTAATGCCTCTTCGCGGCTTTCTCTCTTTTCTCCCCGTTTTTTTTTCTACTCGCCGTCGAGAACACCGAATTTTCTTTCGTTCTCGCTCGCGCTTTACTCTTCCAATTCTTTTACTTTTTCTCTCTCGTTCGCGAATATTCTTTACAGAATACGCCCCCCCCCCCGGTCTTTTATTGTTCTCTCGTTGCCAAAGTTGTCTGCTACCTTTTTCCATAATGCGCTTTAGGGAACGTCGAGAAGAATTCAGCGGAATAATACCTCGTTGGCTGTTGATCATTAGAATTGAAAATTCTATTTTATACCTCACTATATATGAAATATGTTGCTATTTATTTATAGTTTGTAAAATGAACGAGAATAAATCTGATGGTTAGAATAATAATGCAAAAGAGTGAGTAAATTGAATGACAAATAAAAACTATATTTCGATGATAAGAAAAGAAAAGTAAACGTTTGAAATACAAATAGGTAGTACAAGCATGAAAATCTGTGTAAAAGTTTTTAACCTTACGTGTTAACTAAATACACTGAGAGTAAAGTATGATAAATATTACTGTACAAAAGTGAGAAATATATCGGTTATTATTAAACTAATTACATTATTTTTTTAACCCCAGCCTAAATATACGACATATTGACAACTATAAAAATATATTGCATTCAAATATAATTAGTATATAGTTATTGTCACTTTATGATAAAATTTACTATCGTGATTTCTCACAGTATGTAGACACATCATTTCAAATTTATTGAGACTAAATATCTCCAATAAATACACAGTTCTTCTTGAAAATCATGTTAAAGTGTTTGCTAATTTTAAAAAGATACTCTACCATGCAGTCATTTATAAATATTCATTTTTTTTAAATTGCTTTTTTACACGTGAATTCTAATGGGGGATTTAATAAAACGACGATTTTCAACAATTAGTACCTTAATTTTTAAATAGCAATAAAGCTTCCTGAAATTTTACATAATTTTTCATGCAACATTGAAGAAGATCTACATATATCAAACGAAGATTATGATATTTGCCAAATTCTGCTTGGATAGTCTTATTGATCGTTCGAGTACAGATTCAACAATCGTCTTCCATTTTACGATGATAATAGAACGTTCCTTGTATACTGTTTAACTTTCAAACGTAGCGAACGATCGAGGGAATTCGTTATGCAAATCGAATAAGATTTATTTTCATCGCGTGAAGGCTCTAAACCGCCCTGTGGCAGAGTTCTCCGTCGAAAATCTCGAAACGGAAATGACGGGAGAAAGAGGGAAGAGTCAAAAACCTCTCGAGCATAATCTACAATTCATATTTGTATAAGGAGGAAATAAAAATTTGTAAAAATTACACATAATAGGCAAAAGTTCATTACAATGTTGCAAAAAATTTAAAAAATTCTCTATTGAGTAATTCATTTACAGAATAATCAAAAGTTGTTTGAAATAATCCATGACGATTATGTCAAGTGATAATTTAAAAAATCGTAAATAAAACTTTTTAATTTCGTGATAGGCACTGTAATGGGTGTGCTGCGAAATTATATAATAATCATGTATGAATTCGTTGGATATTGGGTGTTTTATCTATCACTGTGCCTGGTTGGAGGATTATATCGCAGGGCGATATCTCGGAACTTCAATTTTCAATAGTTATTAGCACGTGTGGTCATTCACATTAACAGAAATTGCAGTATATCGAAAAGTCATAATGAATTCACCAGTTTATTCCATCATTAACTCCAGATGCACCCATTGTTAAATGTCTATAAAAAGTTGATATTGATTTCATTCTACAAAAAAAAATTAAAGATTTGAGTCAATAATTGTCTTTCCATCGATTTTAGGATTTTGCTACTATTGAATGAACAATTGACAATGTATTAGGAAAAATGTATGATTATTGTCTATTATGTTATACCCTAAATCGTCAAATTCTAAATATTTCTAATTATCATTACCCAAAAACTGAAATTGGATAGACTCAACCAAATCTAAAATTTATATATGTTGTCTTATAATTGACGAGTTTATTACAAAGTACTATACTTTTTTTAGCAAAAATTATTCCAAATATTTTATAATAAGTGCTTATAAAATTAATAGTACAATTATTTAACACAAATAACGTATACTTTGCATTTTCAATCATATCACTAAAACTTATCTCCAAAAAACTGCTGGAACTATTTAAATGAACCAAAAAAAAATTCAAAAATAAAATTATTTAAAAATATATCTCAAATATATCTGACGAGTGCAAAAACTTTTTTATTCCCCTGGAAATTATACTCATTCTGTTTTATTTTCACACCCATTTTTTTTCCTATTATTGATTTTCTGGTGGAACTTTTGTGAGAAATTTACTGTCTAACTTTTCCGACAAATTTTAAATACGATTTTTTCTATAGAACCGAGAGTCGTTTTTCTCCGTTTATCGGGGAAACGAGATTCGGCGACGGGGCAGGGATCGGGATTCTCGTTTCTTTCGGCTATTTATCGCAGATATTCGGCGGAAGCAGGTGGCTCAAAATTTCTGGTGGCGTGATAACGTTTTATAAGTTTAACGTTAGTGTGCCAGGTCGGACGTCTCTCGGGTCGATTGAGAGATCGACGCAAGGACTTTTGGGGGGTCGTCGTTTCCGTTCGGGGTGCGTAAAACGATCCGATAAATCACAGCTACGTGTCCCATCGAAATATTATATTTGAAATTCTGCAAGTTTACGCGTCGACGATGTTACTGCGCTCGGCCTTCTTACTAATTCCGATACTTTTTCTTTTACGACCCTCCAACGCACACCTTCAAAGATTTATCCACGTCGCGTCCTCTCGCCCCCTTTTCTTATCTTTCCCGTTGCCTTACCGCCTCGAAATTACTGCCGTCGCGAAACTCATGCTTGACAGAAAAAACGAGAAAAAAATAAGCGTTATTATTTCACCCTGCGTCGATATAAAATTATTGATAGACTTCCTGCTGACATTTTCATCGTAAAAACTCTTGCCCGGGAACTTCTCTTTTTATTGCTTTATTTTTATTTTACTGATCTCTTTTCAACGGAAGAGACACACGACTGAAAAAATGGGATATTGTACAATGAAAAAATTTTATACGAAAAATTATTGTGTTTTCTTGTAGTAACGTAGAAATGACTATTTTTTTTTATAGACCATGGGATCCACCAATTTTTTATTACGCACAAAATTCAACAATGCTTATCATTGTACATATTAATTTTTATGACCATGCCATATATTACTAATATTATTGTATCCCTATCTGTCCAATATATGTATATCAATTGTAAATAATATTTAAATATATGTATAAATTAACACAAAATATACATGGTGCTCGTATACAAAAATTCCAAACGTTGGTACAAGAGCAACGCAGATTCTACGACACAATTGCAAAATTAACTATGAATTTTGGTGGAAAATAAATATTTTCAACTCTTTGAACAACAATATTCTTTGTTTTAGATTAATGAAGAAAAATGCTCAGAATTGTTACGTTTTGTATAAAAAATCCTCTCAGAATAATTGTGTGTTATACCAAAGTTACGAAAAGAGACATTTTTCGTATAAAATTCTCTTCATCGTGTAAAAAAAAATATAGACAATTTTTTTTTGCAGCAAAGGAAATAGTAGAGAATATTGCTAATAATCGATTTAGGCGATGAAAGTTTTTTTCGAGCTCGGATGGGAGAGCAATGTGAAATATTTGTCTCTCAAGAATGAGGGCTCGCTGTCAATAAGGGCTCGCGTTTTTATTTCCATTTATCGGCCACACATGCCGGTGCGCGAATCACATAGGGGCTCGTGTACGCAATTTATCACGTGGCTTTGTAAACAAGCCGGATAGGCTCACAGGCTGGACCGTACACCGTTTTCCGATAGGGAGTGAAAAAAAAATTGCAGCTCTTCCGTTTTCACAAATTTATTTGTTGATCCTTGAAATTTATCGCCGCTGGCTGAAGGACGTCGAAAAGCGCGCATCGAACTCGCTGAAACAAATCGATATGCAACAAACAAATAAAAGAGACAAAAAGCTTCTTCTATTTGAAGAATATCAGCGATAAAGACGCGGTCCTAATATAATACAAGTTTTATTATATGAGAAAAAATAAATCTAAAATAAACGATTCATGAGCACTAATTTGTCAAACAAGTACGAAGCAAAATAAAAAAAGGAATAAATTTTAAAAATAAAAGAAGGTACGAAAAGAAATCTGTAATTTTTTGGCAGAAAGACTTTTTGTTTGTATTGTATGGCTTTAATAATATACGTCTTTAAATTTCTGATCATAATCGGGTTAAAAATAGACCTTCCATATTTTTTTCCATTAACTTTTCTTCTGCCCCAATATAATATGAAGTTACGTGAATTTTCTGCAATTTTTATTTATCGAGAGCCATGAAATACACAACCCGCACCCAAGGTTCGATACTGAGCGAGCTTGGCGCAAATTCCGCTGGAAAGTCCGAGCTTTGGCGAATCCTCGCGCTCGCCCGAAACCACGAAAGTAACATGGAACCCGCATACGTTGCATCCGCGCTCCCTGCTTGCGGGATAACGTCGATAAGTGGATAGACACAGGTGGAGGCTGTGCTCGAACAAATATATGTAAATGTATACGTGCTTGCGTACGTTCTCTGTAAACGCAAGCCAAAGACCTATATTCTAATCGTATTTACCCTTTCTGCATGTACCCTCATATAGTATGCATAATCTTGCATAAAAACTCTTTTTCACTTAAATTTTTTATTCAAATATAACGACACATTTTTTTCTAGGTTATTTTATTGTTGGATTTTTTGTGCCAGTTCTACTACTCGGAGAGAATAACAAACAAAAGATTACTATACGTATTTTATTGCTTCTGTAGTAACAGTTTGGAAAAATTTGCGAATTTTTCGATCAAAAAATATTTTTATCATGTTGATATTTATAAACATCAATTTATACTACAATAAATTTAATTTCTATACATTTTTATGAAGTAAAACTAAATATATAAAAAAATGTATTTTTTTAAACAGATGATTTTATGACTTTCCACGCTTATACTTTTAAATATTAGTTCACTTTTCTTACAATGCACTCTACACGAGAGAGATAAATATTTGAAAAACCATATATTATCTTTTCATTGATTGGATGTTTTTTAAACGATATTTATGATTATTTTGATTACCAAAAATTGCGCTTATCACTAATTATTTTAGATCAAAATAAATTTCTAACTCAGTAAAACAAAAATTTAGATAAAAAATATAAAATTTAGCTATTAATCAACGATCAGTCGTAATTGTCACTTTTATGCAGTAATATCTGCCAGTCTTTTTTCTCAATGAAGATCATTAAAGTGCTTCCGATAACAGACGGTATGTACGTATATATATTTGCCATCAAATCTGATCAGCGAGCGTGCGATACGCGCGAATGGTAGAGATAAAAAAAAATCGTTTTCTGCGGCGTGCATGGGAAACGTTATCGCGGCAGGTTACCTGATAGCGTACCGTACGTTATGCGAGGCGATCGAAAGCATTTTTTCGCCGCGTTTCAATCCGACAAGTGAGCCGCGAGAGCTTTAATCACTCGCACGACATTGACCGGTTAATTTTTCATCGCTTTCTGCTCCCATTTTATCTCCCTTTTCCGTATTTTCTCTCTCTCTATATTTTCTCTCTTTTTCCAACTCTCTTTCCCTCTTGAGTAAAATATCGCTCCCTTGTAACAATTGACTTTTGTTCCGTCTCGACTTTTGCAAGCCCTCATCATCGCTCTTTTCCCTTTTTTCCATTCTCCGCTTTCAATTATTGTATACCACGTAATGTAAAATATCGCTGCTGCAAACTATTTCACATTGTAATTCTAATATTCAGTGTGTATACACGTGAAAAGCGAAATAAAAAAGTTATTTTTTTCAGGATAATGATCATTCTTGTATGTATACGTTTGTTATTTAAAACGAATCGAATATTCAGGATTAAACAGTCATATTCTGCATAAAATAATTGAAGAATTTTGCTTTTTTTTTAAACTGATTTTATTCTACGTTTTATGTTAAAAGCTTACTTTTTTGAAACTTGGATTTTTTCAGATTTATTTGAAACTTAAAGCATTTAATTTTACTTTTAAACGTTGAATTAAATTACGTAAAGGTGTCAACGGAACTGTGCAATTAAAAAATTTTGGGTAAGACATTGACCATTATTTTAATGAGAAATGTAATTTAAAAATATGCAATTTTATTACGAGTCTCGATAGTAGAACGCTCTATTCATATATTTATTTGACTGAGTTAAAAAAAATTGATGATTAAATAACTAATATTGATCAAATAACTTTCTCAAATGTTTGGTAATATCGAATGATTAGTAATTTTAAATATCAAGTAGATACTTGACATTTATTCTAAAAAAAAAATCAATCGACTACCAAATACCGGCACGCCCTACTTAATTTTGATAAAAAAAAATTTACAGTCAGCAATACAAAAATACGAACAAAAAATACATTCCGAAACTTTTGGATAATATTATTTTTTGAGAATTATAATTATTTATTGACAATAAACTGCTTTAATTTATTATATAAAATTATTTATTGGCAATAAACTGGGAATTCAACAAATATTTTCTGATTACGTAGTCGAACTTTTATTTGCACCATCAAATATGCAAGAAGTTACTGGTCTTAAAATAGTTGTGAAACACTTTAATGGAAATTTCTGACGTTGCAATCTAATTTTATACATTCCGCTAGGAAAGTACACGCGATGATCTTTTTTTTTGTAAAAAAGCAGACTCTTCATTTTTCTCCATCGATCGAAGCTCGTCTCAAGTTGCATCGAATGGACGATGAGAGACGCTCGTGTTTGCGTCATGAAGACAATATATTTAAGAGGTCGGCTGAAAAAAGGAAGCGCGAGAAAAAAAAACAATGTATAGAAAAAAATACAATACCTCTGGTTTTTCAACGATCGCTCATTTTACACTTTTTTCCCTGGTTGTTTATTTTTGTGAATATTTATTTTATCAATATTTTATCGTTAGTTTTTATACATACTCGTTTTTTTTTTAATTTATTATGTGTACTCTAGACGTTGTATACAACTTTATTCGCATAAAATACACTGGAATAAAAATTTATTGAAAACTTTTATTAGATTATTTTTTTGAGCATGACGAAAAAAAAAATAGAATTTCGGCGATACGAATAGTTTCATTGACATTGTTATAATTCTATTTCTATGTCAATTATATTTTGTTGGTCGTATACAACGATATTATTAAAGTTTTCAACAAATTTGTGTTCCTAATATATTGCACAATAAAAAAAACTTACTTTTGTCATGGATTATCTCTCCAAATCCTCCTGAAAAAATAAATTTTCAATTAAAATTAAATACCCAAAGAGAAATAAATTGGTGCATCATGATTATTGTATAACTAATTACAATTTATTTTGTTTCATAATTTAATTCCTGAATTAAATTTTTTTATTTAGATCTATAGTGTACACATTTTTATTAGATTCTGTCCAAAATATAAATATATATTTTACTATAACAATATATAGCTTTAAAATATTATAAAATCGTCATTTCATGGTATAAAGAATAGAATATATTGTCTTGATTTATCTTAGTGTATGCCATATTGAATTTCAGATCTGGATGCTTTGTAGCTCTGGCAATTTTGTGACCAGTGAACTCAGCTTTGTTTTGTATTATCTCTTATACGTATTTTATATACAATTTTTTTGTAAATCCTTTTGTGAGTGTTTCTTATCGGAAATATTCACGATCTATTTCGCTTCGTGCAAAATGACACGTAACTCCGGGAAACAACGTTTGAAAATCGAGTCCGTATATTTTTCGTACTTGGAATAAAAACGGACGATATCTTTGCCGGTTGACATTTGCGATTGTATAGATTGAAGGAGAAAAATAAAGAAGCTCGTTGAATTGGCGATCGCCGAAGGGATCAATTTCCTCGCCGAGGGATATAGAGCGAGGAAGCAAAGAGCGCAAGCTTATCATTCGGAGAGAAAAATCCGGAAGCGAGGACTCCCGACGATAGGATCTATTTTGCTTCGTAAGCAAATCTCGAAGTGGAACATCGGAAATGTATAATCGAAATGCCGGAAGGACTCACCTTCCGAGAGAATAAAACGAATCGAGCTTGGAAAAATATAAAGAGAAAATAATTATTAAGAGCGTTATTGTACTGTCGTCACTTTCAAATTTTTCTTCACACCTGCGTTAAAGGTAAAATCATAAGATTAACTTTTTTGAAGATTATTTCTTAAAAAACTGCGTGAAAGTTTTTCAGCATTGTACCAAAATGCTAAAAAGATTTGAGAAGGCTTCATCATCAAAGAAATCAAGATATTCAATATTCAAAATTGCAACTTTAATATGAGATTTAATATGGGATTCTATGAAAAATTGTGATTTTCAAAAATAAATATCCTCGATCTCTACATGATGAAGCTTCTTTTAATTTTACCATACAGTTTATGAGGGTAAATTCAAGGGAAGTGACAAGGGAAGTGACGAGTTGACGCAAAATCTAGCCGATTGACTATACAATAAAAAATTCTTATTCGAAATTTTTAAAAATAAAGATGAATAAACTTATCAAAATTGTGAAAATTCTACTGTAAAATTTTTTGCAATGATATGTATGTCAAATTCTGCATTTTTGGTTCCTATTTCTTTTTAAATATAAGCATCAGAATGCCAGCTGTTACTGTCAAGTGTAAATTTTTCTCTTAAAACTTTTCACTCCGCTATCTTTTTAGATTTTAGTTTTAGTTTTTAATTTATCACTCTTTCTTTTTTTGTTGATACATGTTTTTTGAAAAACTTTCTGGCAACCAATGTGTCTCTGATTTTGCACACACCTTATTAATAGAATACAGAATTTAGAATTTACAAATATTTCCGTTCAGCAAGAACTATATTGTAAAAAATTTCGCAGTGTTAACCAAATTGTGTGAGTGATAAAAGGAAATGTAAAATAATAATACCGGTGTGTTTGGTAAAAGATGTTCAACGGCGTTACTTGCTGATTTTACGAGGTTAAAAATCGATATTTTCAGCAACAGGAATGGGCAGAGCTCGATACTTTTTTGAGAAATGAAAAATTTTTCAATGGATGATGTTTATTGCACCATTGATGAAATAAGCATGAACTATTGAAAAATTATTTTCCTTTCTCAGAAAAGTATCGAACTCTGCCCGTACCTGTTCAGCAATAAAACTGACGAGAATGAACGCGAAATTTAGTATCGGTACCTAAGCTCAAGCTTGGCATATTAAAACATCATTTTATGACCGATAATCCGAATATCATTAAGCATTAATCGGTTCTCGAGGGCATCTTTCATTAATCAGGTTTGAGGGAAATAATGATTATTTCGAGGAACTAATACTTAAATATAAAAATTTTTGAAACATTGCCAGAACACTTGCTACTCAACATCAACGCTACATATCTATATTAAAAAAGACATGAGGCCTCTAATCGATTCATCGGAATAGAGCGTGTATTATGCGGAGCGCATTGACTTTTGGCTAATCTCTACTCGCATGGGTCCACGAGACCCAATGTGACTCACCAAATTTTTTGAAATTTTTTTTTATCGATTTTAAGAGCCTATTCGATCGGAAATTTCCAGTAAATACCGAAAATGATAATTATTTGGGGTGAAATCCCAGAATTCATATTGAAAAATTAAAAAAACGGATCGAAAAGTCAATTTTTCCAATTTTTCAATATAAATTCTTGAATTTCGCCCCGAATAAGTAGTATTTTCGATATATCTACAGGAAATTTCCGATCGAATAGGCTCTTAAAATCGAGAAAAAAAAATTCAAAAATTTTTGCCCATTTTTTAAGGTATTTTCCATTTTTTTCAAAAATCTTCAAGGGGTGATAACTTTTTCAAAAATTGATGAATCAATATAATTCCAACGCCATTCGCTGCGTTTTGCAAAAAAACTTGAAGAATCACCCTTAATAAAGTGGATTTGGTGAAGAGAAAGAAAAGATATCGCTAATTGAAATTTTCATGGGTCCACGAGACCCAGTGTG
>JAPYYW010004234.1:0-12302 GCA_030522545.1 Cremastinae sp. A BG-2022a
ACACGTTAACACAATGCTAACGAAGATCTGTACAATTTTTGAATAAATTCTGTCTCAAGAAATTTCAACTGATAATTTTACATCAAGTTAACACATAAGAACAAACTTTTGAATAGACTGTCTCGGTTGTACTACCTTAAGGTATTATTTCTCTTGGTACAGTCAAATCAACAATATTAATCTCGGTTTTTCTGACGTTCAAAGTAATTTGTGAGAATAAGTTAATTAAGAAAAATTGTTGCAAATTGACTAAAAAACAATATATACTCAAAATTCAAGGTCGTTCAAGGTCGGGTATACTTGCTAAATGATTAAAAAAATCTTGAAATAATCTAATGTTAGATTTTTTTAAAAAACTAAACAAAGTTTCTTTGATGTTACATAAAAATCTGTGCAAAATTTCAAGAAGTTTCACCATCTAGAAGTCAAAATATTGAAGGTTTAACATGGTAACATCAAACACGTGCTCTTATGCCAGAGACTGCAGAAAATAGTGATTTTTGACAATAAATATCTCGAGTTCTACGTAGTGAAACCTCTTAAGATTTAATATACAACTGCACATTGTATCAAAGAAGATTTTTGCAAATTTTTCACAAAATCCTAAGATAACGATTTTTTGATAGAACTACCTTAATGTAATTTCGAACGAATGTGTCAATGAGAACGAATACGTAAATCAAATTTTCAGCTAATACTCACACTTTCTCGCCTAGCTCGTTAACGTACGAACTTCTGTAAAAACCGTACAAGTCGTTGTGTAATATCCCAGTGTACTTGAATTTCAACTTGTAATCTCCAGGTATGACAGGTTTTTCGAATGACATCGAATAAAAATCGGTTTCGGGGAAATAAGTTGCCTTGAAGGAGTTCTCGGTAAAGACTCCATCGGCACCGAGTAGCTGCGAGGACACTTCGTCGACGGTGAGATTTTGAGTATGAATCTTGATCTCGTTGACTTGTACCGAGACTTTGATGTCGATGATGGCGTCGCCTTGAAAAGTGAAATCGCTGAAAATCGGCTCGAGCGTCAAATCGTAGTGCGACGGGATGACAGTCGTTGGAAGCCGATAGTCGATGTCGACGCGAGGGATGTCATTTTCCGTGAGCTCCTCGAAGCTCGGGGGAAAAGGAATCGCACGTCCGGCAACGACCAGCAGGGCCAAAAAACCGCAAATGATGAGCATCCTTTTATTTTGGCCCGGGAAAGATGTAAATGACACTTCGGACCACTATCGTTTTTTCCGGGACAAAGAATAAAAGCGACTAAGGTGCGTCCTGCATTGTCAGGACGGCTTTATAATGTCTCGCCGTCTCCGATAACGCGCCAACGGAGTGATATAAAAAATAATAACAATCATTAGATGAGGACGCGTCGAATATTCGTATAATCTTATCATCGGGTTGATGCAAAAAACTTTGATGGGCTACGGACGATAACGAATCTTATCGTTGCTTGTCTCAGCTCGTTTTGCTTTTTAGGCGATGGATGTCAAATATTTTTTATATACGTGTATCCATGAGTCCAGCTCATGGATATTTCCTTCAAAAAGGTCCCAAGAGATGCATAAGATGCATTTTCAAGGGCTCGAGGAATTCCATTGGTTGGGAAACGTGTTTGCTAAAATTCATGACATCATTTGAAAAGTAAATATTTTTATAAATAGAGATCATTACTGGATGGTTATCTGAAAAACACGAGCCAGAGGAATAAGACGAGATAAAAATATCGATCACTCTTTACACAATATATATGTATCAATATTGCGTCTTTAGAGAGATGAGTATTTTTATGTATAGCTGCGTAAACCTCTTTTTTTGACGTTACCTTTGAACCATAACGTTTGAACACTGACTCAAAGAACTTTGGTCCTGAAAGACACAAATGTCTGTCTCATAGAGTTCTACCAAATAATGATGCCAGTTTTTTGGCTCTTTATAATTTTAGAACGTAGACATATAATTGATGTCAAAACGGAAAGTTGTTTTTCATTTAAAAAATGCTTTATCCACGAATATATATAAAAAAGGGAGACTTTTTTCAAGTATAAATGCTGAGGTAATGATAAAATATCTTCCAGAATCTACCTAATTTCAAAAGTATCCGCGACCCACAAATACAAATTTTTACTTTAGTTCTGATAGTCAATCTGAAATTGATATACGATAAAGTAGATTTGGAATTTACGCAATTTTTGTAACCTGAAATATGTATTTCCTATTGATCGTTTCGTCATAATAAAAATAAAATATAAAAAATAAAAGTAGAATGAGCAAATAAGAAGCAATGTGTTGATTCTAGCTAAAAAAAAATCCAATGTGATGATGAAGCCAAAAAATGTGGGGCTCCAATTTGAAAATAAAAATTGATAACGCT
Source organism: Cremastinae sp. A BG-2022a (assembly GCA_030522545.1). Lineage (NCBI taxonomy): Eukaryota > Metazoa > Arthropoda > Insecta > Hymenoptera > Ichneumonidae > Cremastinae sp. A BG-2022a. The sequence goes on from JAPYYW010004234.1 coordinate 2,378, forward strand.
TAGAAAAATGATATAGTGAATGAATACCCGTAGTTTACGAAATATCCCTTTCGTGTATAGAAAAAATTCTTCCAATCATGTACAAAGCTTTGCTTCAAATTGTTAAGAAGGTTGCAACGAAATGTCAAAGTCTAAAGAATTGCCTGAAAATATAACGATTCGATAGAAAATAAAATTAGCTTTACAATAAGCACGAAATTTATTCTAGGTTATCGAACTTTCTGTGAAGAAAAATACATTTGAAAATGACAAATTTACACGGTAATTATTTGGTATTTATTTGAGCAATTAACACATGCAGAACTAGAGAATTACATGAATTTTTGATATGATGTTCCTTATAGGGAGGTATTATTAATGATATCAACAAAAATCGTGGGGTCATCGTGTAAATAAGAAAAATTAATCGAGTTAATCGACAATTCACTGTGTCAAACTTCTTTCGTATTCCTTCAAAACAGTATCTAATTTTCAAAAATATAAATTAATGAAAAACATTCTTCTGAATCTCATTAATAGAAGTGAATCTCATATGGATAAGTAAATAGAATGAAGCTTTCTTCAAATTGAAGTTTTTTAAAAATAATGTTAATGTTTAAATAGTTGTTGTATTGACTATTCTACAGTTACAACCTCCTTAAATGCACTGCGGCGAATTAGAACAAATTTTATATCATTTCAAATGAACTTAAAGAATTTACATCCTAGTGAAAGTTTTCAAATGAGACTTTTTTAATGCTCGTCAACTTAAAATTAAAAAAAAAGTGAAGAAGAGCATTTTTTTATTCGTTTTATTTTTTTGCATATTATTACACAGGTATTATTGTTATTAATCTAAAATCGTCGATCGAAACAGCGTTGCCAGTTCGAAATACGATGTTTATCAGAGTTCAAAAGATCGACGTAGAGTATTGATTAATTTATCACAACGCCAAATCGTTGATAGTCCCAGTCTTTATCAATCGCGACATCTTTGCAATTTTTCGTAGAAAATTCGAAAAAAAACTTTATGAAATATTTTGTAAAGATATTGTACGTATATTATGAAAATGAATATTTTTCGTTTATCAATTGAACAACGATCCAATGAAACCATGCACATTAAAGTTAAAAGTTTTGTTGAATCTAAAAAATTAATTTCATTTTTTTTCCAAGTACAAAAATATCTATTGCAATCAAACATTGCTTGATTTAATCATTCAAAAGTTATTAAAAAATATGAAAATTAGACAAAAATGGAAAAAAAAATTTTTCAACATGAAGTTATTAAAAGCCCATATCCAGTCTGGGCTCAAAAATTTTGTTTTTTTATGTAGAACGTTGTGAATTTAAAAAAAATCGAAGAGATCCCATTGAAAGAAAATTCAATTTTTGAGCTTCAAACTGCTATAAAGACACTAAAAAGTTTTTTTTTTCTTAGTTTTCAATTTTTTTTCAAAAAGTACATTAAAAAAAATAACCCTCTATTAAGTTACGATATTTTAACTATTGTAGAAGCTATGAATATTTTAAGAAATTTACGAAACTTCTTTACGTGGCAAGATAGAGGTCTAAAAATTGGCATGGATATTTTATTTAGCATCTACAATAGTATTATATTAAGAAATTAAAAAATCGAAGTGGTCATCATAAAATCGTCGTTGAATTTAGGTGCAATTGCTCATATTTACTTGTTTCAATTAATCTTTTTAGGTCAATAGTGACTATCTGCAGTGGTATTTTCACCATACTGAAAAAGATAAAATATATCAAATACCAGATTCAAAAATAAAACACAAAAACTAGCGATATCAATGAGATCGAAAGAGACGATAATAGGTCTCTTAAAAAATTGAGTAGACTTAAAATAGATAAGACAGAATTCTGTGGAAGACGTTTTATCTCATACAGTCAATATATAAGCATGATCTAAGCATGATGCTTACATTAGTACAATTGTAAAATGAAAGCCTCACCGTTCAGTGGCGAGAACAATCGTTGATTTATTGATAATATCGAGGTGAATTAAATAGAATTTATACCATATCTTATTATGACATCTAAATCGAATTTAATCTCCAGAAAAATTATTTATCGAACATTTCTATATTTTTCTAATAAAAGTATCGACTTCGTAAAGCTTATTTTCACATTTTTTCATTTATTGCACTGTCATTTCAATTTTTTTTAATACACTCAGAGAATACAGAAAAATGATCGAGTCGATAAATACGAGCGAGTGTTATGTCCTGAAAATTCTAAAATTATTTTTTATTCGTAACGCGCGAAACGACTACAGGGGAGATTTTTCGGTATATGAAATCGTCTCGACGCATTCTTCACGACCTGACCGGACGATTACACTGGCCCACAAAAAAAAAGTTGTCTGTACTTTTGACCAGACACCCATATCTTTATGTATTTTGGCGCACTGAATCCGAATCTGGGGTCCGTTTTGTCCGTACACCGTCAAAATTTTAAGTAAAATGCGAAAAACCGTTAAAAATGGCAAAAAACTGCAGTTTTCACGATAAAAAGAATTTTTATCGAACTAGGACAAGCCAAATTTTTATTTAATTTGTATTTTGATACCTAATTTGTATTTTGATACCCTGAATCCGAATCTCAAGCCTATTTGGCTCGTATACTCTTGAAAATTCAAGTGAATGGCAAAAAAACCCCTAAACCCCTAAATGCTAAAAATTGTTAAAAGGTGCTATTATTATGATAAAAAATAATTTTGAAAGTAAATCAAGTATGATTTTTATGTATTTTGATCCCCTGAATCCGAATATTTTTTGTACAGCGTTTAATTTTCTACAAATATTTACTAAGTCTTTTTTGTCTGATGTATTGTTAGATAGATAGAAAAACCTGACAGAGAAAACGTAACCGTTTCCATGTTAATCTTGTATGGAAAATTGAAAATTGCGATGCGCTCTCTGTTCATATTTTTATAAAGAGCTCAAATTTGTACAGGCTTCTTTTTATGTATAAATAGAACTTTTAAACCTGTTTTCGCGCAAAAAGAAAAAAAAATCATCCTAATATAAAATCATCCTAAAAAATCATCCGAATATATATAAATTACAAAATAAACATTGATATCGGGGTTGTTAGACGTCTTATGTGGCAGTATTATTTAAAAAAATATATACATATCACTTAGATTATTTTAAAACGTGCTGTCGGTACGAGTAAAAATGGTCGAATGTGAAATTTATAAAAATGCTTGTTGAATTGGAGACCACGAATTGAAATCGTAGAGAAATGTATAGATATATTGGTGCATGGAAATAGATATTCAAGAGAACTCAAGGAGAAATCGCGAGACAAGAATGGCCTCCGGACCAATTTAAATCGTAGATAGATCAGTTTTTATCTACACATAAAATAATCATCAAAGTATAAAACGGGTACTTAATAAATCCCAATATTATTCTGTATTGCGCAATATCACTATATTTGTGTCGTGATTCGGCGGTTTTTCAGTTTTTTCTACGGAATGAGAATCTGAAATTGATAATGCCTATTTTTCTTTATTATCAGTAAAAATTGATAATGAGTATTTTGTTTTATAATAGTTTCTTTTGTTTTTTCAAATTTATTCTTATTGTTTTTTCAATGGTTTAAAAAAATTAAGCAATTCCATCCGATGTTGAGACAATTCTATATATTGCATATTTATAATCTTAATCTTTAAATAATATTAGAAACCAAAAAAGGATTAAAGAAATTTTTTTTCAACGTAATTAAAAAATTTAGATATTTTCGTAGAATGAATGTCAAAGAATGAATGCCTTCTTCAAATGAAAACAGCTCCGATTTTTGGACCATTCATTTCAATCCAGGCAATGTTTCCTTTTGCAACTTTGATAGTTTTTCGTGCTTCTTCGATGTGCGAACCCAGCAATTTTTCGTTTTGCCCAACAAAGTTTACCAACTGCCAAAATAAAAGTTTTATAAATAAAAGTTTTGATTTTTTTGCATGAAAAATTTTATATTTTATTTTATATAATTTCTCATGTATCTTTTAAATATCGTAAATTTGTACCTTATTCAATTGTTTTTCGAAAACTATCGTTGTTTTTAGTGCTTCAAAATTTTTTGTTAGAAACGAAGACTCCATCCTGTGAAAAAGTTTTGTTTAATAAAGTTTTTGTGAATAAATAAATATGTAGATAAGAGTCATTCCAGCAAATAATGTCAAGCTCACAGGGCGACCCCCTCCGATTTTTTTAAAACTTTGAGAATAAATTCTCTATGAAAAAAACAAATATATCATGAAAATTTTAGCCATTATTATGATTTTTTGAATTTTCGAAAAAAAAAATTTCGACTTTTTCTTCATTTTTTTTGACGTACCAAACTTTTTTATAAAAATTGGAAAAAAAAAGTTTTTTTTGTAGAAAAACTTCTCAGCCTTTCAATGGAAATATTTATTTTTTACCATACGCATCAGAAGACCCTTAAAAATTCAATTAAAGTGAAACAAAAACGGATGTTTGAACATCCGAAAATGGTTCAAAAATAAAAATTTCTAATTGTTAAGAAATTATATTTTATTTAATTGTGAGAAAACAAAAAAAATAGACCCATCGTGTAAATCACAGATTTCGTGGGAAAAATCGTTTTTTTTTCAATATAATTAGATTTTTAATGGTCTTCTGTTCCTTTTATAATAAAAAAATTAATATTTCTATTGAAAAGTTGAGAAATTTTACTACAAATACTATTTTTTTCAATTTTTATAAATAAGTTTTGTACGTCAAAAAAATTGATGAAAAAGTTGGAAAAAAAATTTTTTCAAAAATTTAAAAAGTCATAATTTTGAAATGGCTGTATAACAAGGTCTAAAATTTTCAGGATATTCCTTTAACATAGAAAATATATTCTCAAAGATTAAAAAAAATATAAAAATAATATTTTTATATTCTGGTATTAATAAATAAATAAGATTCTACAAAATTCTCACGTGTTAACAATTCTCTCCAAATTTTCATTAAGAAAGTCCAAAGCGTGCTCCACATTTTTTGGACTGCCTTCAAGAACAGCATTAAATATGGACATTCTGTACTGCTTGCGAACTTCCGGGCCGTTGTGAAGGGAATAATTCAAAAATTTCTGCACAAGTACAGATTCACTTGTGCAACCAAGGCCGGAAATTAATAATTCCTGCTCCGAGTGCAACTCCGTGTTAAGAAATATTTCCAAAACTTTTTGCCAGTCTGTCGAACTTGCCGACCGTAATCCGGTGCAATAAACTGCATTTTTCACATCCGGATTTATTCTGTGAAGACAAAAATACGATTCGAATACTTGACAACTGCATCGTTTGGTAAACTAAACATTTATTTTTTTATAGCACTAATTTTTAGCATCGTTTGAAAAAAGTATACAAATTATTTGTATTTGTAAATATAAAAAACATCAAATTTAGCATTAAATAAACATTAAATACACTAATAAGTTTAGATGACATTATAAATATTAAATATGTGACATTAAAAAATAGTATCTGGTTATGAAAATATATTTGCATTCTACAAGGAATAAATATGAGCAATTCCATCTCAATTCAACGATGATTTCACGATAACCCTTTCGATTTTATTATTTTTTAATATGTTGTTGTAGATGCAAAATAAAGTATTTATGCCAATTTTTAGTCCTCTACTGTTTTGTAAATTTCCTTAAATATTCATAGCTTCTACAATAATGAAGATTTCGTAATTTAATAAAAGGTTTTAATTTTTTTCTTTTTTAATTTACTTTTTGGAACATAAATTGATAATTGAGAATAACATTTTTACGTATCTTTTTGGCCATTTTGAACTCAAAAATTGGATTTTCTTTCAATGGGACTCCTTCGATTTTTTTTTAATTCATAAAATTCTACATAAAAAAAAACAAAATTTTTTAGCTCAGACCGAAGATGGGATTTAAATAACTTCGTGTCAAAGAAAGGAATGTTTTTATTTTTTTTTGTAATTCTGATCTCTATGACTATGGAAATTGTTTTTTTTTCGATATAAAGTTATTTGAATCCCATCTTCGGTCTGGGCTTAAAAAATTTTTTTTGTTTTTTTTTTACGTAGAATATTGTGAATTTTTTTTAATTGAAGGGGTCCCATTGAAAGAAAATTCCATTTTTGAGCTTAAAACGGTTAAAAAGATACTAAAAAAAGATTTTTTCTGAATTTTCAGTTTTTTTCCCAAAAAGTACAAAAAAATGACCCCTTATTAAGTTGCGATATTTTAACTATTATAGAAGCTATGAATATTTTAAGAAATTTATGAAACTTCTGTACGCATCAAAATAGAAGACTGAAAATTGGCATGGGTACTTTATTTAGTATCTACAATAAAATATTAAAAAATTAAATAAATCGATAAGGTCATCCTAAAATAGTCATTGAATTAATGTAAAATTGCTCATATATAATTTTGTGTGTATTGAAAAAAAAAACCAAAAAAAATTAAATACCTCAATTGGTTGACACGAAATTACCTTTTTTTGTTTTCCAGCCAATCTTTAAACAAAGCAATCGCCGAATTGGTGCAATCGGCATTTCCCACGGAACACGCGAACGTGTAAATACAACTTCGCAAAAGTTTTTCACGCGTCCGATCGAGAGGATCTTCGAAAAGTGATAGCTTTTTGTACATCGGTTCGATGAGACGATTTACGTAGAGCTGCAATCAAAATATCGAAATATATGTATTTAATAAATACATGAAAAATATAAACTTCATTACTGATTTTAAACTTTTTATTGTTAAATATTATATAATTTAAGGATCAAAAATTTTTCATTTTTTTTTTCATATGAAACACAACTGTATACGCAAAATTAGTATACGAATGAAATTTCTATTTTATAATTTGTCAAAAAATTGTAAATTAAAATTGTAAATTCTTAATATTAAAATCATTGTCGATTATATTACAAAATTGAAATCGTTCATTTATAACGTTGTCGAAATCGTTCTGAAATAATGTAAAAATGAAAATACCTAAAAACATTATATTTTTAACGTTTAAAATATTAATAGAGTGAAACAACGATTGACGTCAATCATGAAAAAAATTAATTAATTAAAGAGTATGCACTGTTTTAAAGAGAAAATAAACAATTTTCAACAGACATTATATTTGAATCTATGAACAAGGAGTTAAAATCGTTTTTTTTAATATAAATGTTTTGTATAATTGTTTTGTATAAATTACCTGAAAAATAGATAAATTACCTCAAAAGCTTTTTTGACATCTGGAAGCGGAGTTAGCATCACGTTCAAAAAATCAAACGACGTGGTAGCCGCTAGCCAAGGTTCATAATCAGTTTCCTGAATCAAGTACTTTGAAAGTTCAAGAGGAATCGAATAATCGATGTAACCAGCTCTGGCGAGATTGAAGGAATCGTCGATCAGCGAGGCTCTGCTCATTGGACTGATTTTTTCGAAAGTCGCTGATTTCAAATGTCTCGCCAATCGCTGCCAGTTCTCGAGATCGTAATTTACGCGATAATAATAAATTTGGTCGACATTGCAAATAATGGTTTCGTCAAATTCTACAGTCGGAACTGTAATTATTTTGTCTTCAGGTCTCATCCAAATAACTTCGTTTTTCGAATTTTCCTGAGCTTCCACAGCTTCAAAATTAATCGGTATCCACCAGCTCGAATCCTCAGATTCGACGTTAGATCGATTCATATGCATTTTTTCTTGCTTCATTTCAGCAAGATTGACACTCGAGTAATTTCTCGTTACAGTAACGATCGGATAGCCTGGCTGATTCGCCCAGGATTCGACAATGTCTCTCAGTTTAATATATTTACCGTATTTTTTATCGATAAATAATTGAATGTGTTCGTAAAAATCGTTTGGAATTGCAAACCTGTTCGCTCTGGAATTTAAATTATATTGAAGAAAATAATATTTAGTGGAGAAAAGTAGTTTTTTAAATCGGTTTTAGAAATTTTATACAAAACAGTTTTAAGGTTGTCGTATCGCTGCAGACTAGTCAAAAGTCATTTGCAACTAATTAAGGTAATTTACGAAAAAGTAGAGATCATTATAAAAAATAGAAAGAAATAAGGAAATTTATGTATTGTCAACAAAATTGATATTTTTATTTACCAGTAATTGCAACATGAAAAATTATTTATCAACGATTCGAGTAGTACTCGAGGTTACTAAACTCAAAATTTCAAAACGTCACGTAGTCGAAAAAGTATACATTGCTTTCCAAGTAAAAAAAAAAGTAATTTGCAAAAATTTTTTTTGAGAAAATCAAGATAGGAAAATGTGCACACTCGTTGAACAAAATTAATAAAAAAAACTTGATGATGCACATTATGAGTGTAAATTGTGGGCACGTTTGAATTTGGTGGTTGAACGCAACAGTTTAAATATGGTGAAATACCATCAAGATATCCGTTAAATATTCGAGAAAATGCTCTTGTTTAATAACGATTTTCTTAAAAAATAGATCGATAACCCCACTTTTCTTCAAAATGATAAGATTTGTAGGAATATACTTTATTTAAGTTCCAATTTTCGCAAAAATTTTACGATATTTATTATAAATAGATTCGATGTTGAAGTGAGCGGAAGTAAGAATTTCCCATCATCGTTATGCTTTGATTATGAAAATGAGCGATTTCAAATAATTAATTTCTCGGTAATTAAGTTTATGATATAGCTTGAAATTTTACAGGAAACTTATCATTTGTAATTACTAAAGCCTCGAATTTGTTAAAATAAATCTGACGAATTATTTAAAACGATACGACTACCTTAGTAAATTACGACAGTACAGTACCTTATGTTTTGTAAAAAAAACATTTATAAGAAAAAATTGGCAACTGTTTTTCGAATTTTTTTTCTGAAAAGTAGAAGATAGGAGAAAAAATAAAAAATTTAAAACATACAGCGTTGCAACGTAGGACTGCAATCCGAGTTGAAAAACTTCATCTCCAACAAGATAGTAAACCATTCGAATAATGGAAGCACCTGTTAAAAAAATGCATTATTTCAGTTGAATAAATCCCATTATATATTCCATAATGATAAAAGTTCGAATGAAAAATATCATGCCAAATTAACTAAATTAAATGAATAAGAAATAAATAAATAATGGTGGATCTTAACAAAAGTAACAACTATGCTGATTATTATAAAACTAAATTCTTACATATTTTATTTATAACCCATTCGAAATATATTAATTACTAAAATAATCAGCATAGCTGTAATTTTATGGTAAAATCTACTGTCGTGTTAATCCTCAGTGAATTTAAATTCTCATTTTTAAAAATATCGAGTACTTAAGGTAGTTTTATAGGTACAGTCAAATAAAAAATTTTTACAGCAGTACGTTAACTCTACTCTTAACTTCTCTACTCAAGACCATATTTTAAGCTAAATTTGACTTTTTTAAACTGCAGAAGAGTTTTTTTGAGTAAATTTATTCCAAAATGGTCAATTTTTTTTTGTAGCAGCCATATTCAGTATGAAACACGAAAAAATTATGTCAAGAGTAGAGAAGTGAAGAGTGCAGTTAAGGTAGTTCTATCAGTACAGTCAAAACAAAAGTTTTTATGTCATATTATCTCGATACCATGTGGTTTTTGAGTAAAAGTTTATTAAGAAAAGTTGCAAAATTCAAGGTCATCCAAGTATCACCTGTACTTGTTACGTATGTATGAAAATTTTAAAAATCGTAATCTTAGGATTTTTTTTAAAAAGTTGAGGAAGCTTCTTTGAAGTACAATAAAGAACTGTAAAAAATTTCAACAAGTTTCACTACCCAGAAGTCAAGATATTTAGAGTTAAAGATCACAATATTTAAGGAGGTTGGCTACATAAAACGAAATGATGAAAATTCGTTCAAATTTGGAGAGAATATTCTTCCATATGAAATACGTGAATACAATTTTTTTAA
>JAPYYW010004235.1:0-16778 GCA_030522545.1 Cremastinae sp. A BG-2022a
ATTTTATTTTATCCAGCCACGTTAAAAAAAGGTCTGTAATCTGTACGCATTTGTATTTATTCGTATTTTTCCACAAACATATGAGTGAAAAGAAAATTCCCATAGCGAGGACTATTTTTCATTTCCTGTCGCTCTTGTGGATTCTCTGAATATGTCGAGCTCGTTTTCCTTTTGTCGGAAACGTCACTCGCACGGAGCTCGCTGAAGATCCTGTCACATGACGCAATTCGCACTGACGTACCAACAGAAAGTTCAAGTCCTACAATTTTGAACATATTCCTCAAAGTCACTCCCAATAATTACACAGAGTTCAAATTTTTAAATAAATAAATCGAGAATAAGCTTAAAATTCGTAATTAAATTATGTCAGCTGGGGCAAAAATTCCCTAAAAACAAAAGAACGAGAATGAAATCTAAATACTTTGGCGCGTTTCTCATCTCATTGTCTTGAAAAAATAATATACAATTAGAAAAAGAAAAAAAAAGACGGATATAATGTTACATTCTGGCGCATTTTTTACGACGTTGTAAAAAATTCATTCTCGCACCGGAGAACGACTCGAGAATCGTTTTGGTTTACGAGTCGCTGGGGTGGGCACGCTCGCGACAAGATTGCGCCTCTTCCTGGGATAATCAACGTATAAAAATGATTCGACGGTGGTCGAGACTCGGCGTTTTGTCGAGCGCTCGAGAAAATGAGACGACACGAAGCATATTCGCGATGTCGAAGCTTCGAAAGCTCTCTCTCTCTCTTCATCGCGACAAAATAATGGGGGAGAGGGGGGAGGGAAAAGGTGATGATGGCTAGTTTCCAGAGCATTAAAACGTGCAAGGTCGAGCGGATGATCGCTCTCGGAGACGCACAACGGGGCGGAATAGGGACAACGATGAGAAGCGCCTTATCTGGGCGATACATTGTCGAAACGAGGTGGCCTCAGTCTCGAGACACTCACAACGATGAGGATAATAAAAGCGAAGGTCAGGAGGTGTTCGAAGAAGAAAAAAAAACGTGAGGGAGGGACTCGCCGTGGCGCCGTCTTGGATTCTACGCCCTCAGCGATGAGAATCGTCGAGGGTTGTAAGCTTCAAAGCTCACGCATCAATTTTACGCTGACGTCTAATATCAGGGCAAGGGCGTCGAGGCGAATGACTAAAAATTGTAGAGTAAACATAGCCCGATTGAAAGTTCAGTCTTGAAACATCGCTATGAAAATATAATATTCGTTATTTTTGCAATGCAAACGTGTGTGGAAATCTCATTATGACTTTATTAAAATAATAATATGAAATATGTATATTTTCAAATATATATTTGCACTTTTGATAATTTTTGATTCTCTTAAATTTTACAATATTAAACAATTGTGGTAAAAATTATATAATCGATTCGATTAGGTCATTTTCTTTGATTTTAAAATTTTCAGATTTTTTCGACGTCATTTTTCTTTTAATTTTGGAAAAGGAAAAACAAGCTTTTCGCACTCCCAATTTTAAGCTTTTTTGTTTTTCTTTTTTTAGTTCGACGAATATTTATACAGATGATCGACTTGTTTCCAGGGTGACTCCCGGTGACGCAAAAAAAAAACTCACGTATATTTATAAATATATATGTACTTACGTATATATTTATACTTACGTATATATTTATAAAACTGACGAGACACGTGTCGAGGGTGAATTTTTTCTTTTTCCGAAAGAAAACGCACGATTGGAGAAAAAGTTTGGGTTTCACGAGCCGAATTTCAATTACGTTCTTCGCCCTGTGGTCACAACCGTACTGCTTTCCCATCCTCCATTATGTTTCGGAGAAGGTCAAGAAAAGTTATATTTTATTTTTTATTTTCGAAATATCATGGGGAAAGGAAAATATCAGAATATTAAAAAAAATATATTCCAATAAATTGTTTCTTTTATTTTATTTTTTATTTTATTCATTATTATACATTAGCAATGATTTTTTATTGGGAAAAATTATATCGTTCATGTAATCCATAATTTTTTGTATAAAAAAGTTCTACTCTCATACTAGGAGAAATCGTCAATTTCAAATGAATTTTATGGGAACAGTTGAGACCGGGTATCGGAGAATTCCATTTCTTTCGCTTTTTTTTTCTGATACGTTTGCAGCCCTATTTTCATCGATAAATAAATCTCTGTGCCAAAAGCTATGAGGTAAGAAAAGCGAGAGTCTGTAAAAGCACATTTCAGCGAGTTTTCGCAGTAAAATTGATCCACGAGACAAAAAATTCGAAGTAACTCGTCGAAAGTCATAAAATCCGTTTCTGCCTCTACAGAAATCGTACACTCGCGTGAAAAATAAAGGTTCAACTAACAAAACTTTATTTTAGTTAATGGAATTTTTCTAATTCCATCGTGTCCTTTTCTTAGCTTTTTTCCATTTGATAGCTTTTTTATCCTTGTCGCGAATTTCTTAGACTTATTTTTACAGGCACTTGAATTTAGTGCTCGAACGAAGGATAAGAAAAAAGTTTAGGATAGGTATAGGGTGTCTGCCCTGTAGAGAATTGCTTTCCAGGGCTCTTCTCTCGTGTCGTTAAATTCTCGGTTTCATCCCTCAGGCAGTTTCGTCAACGTCGAGCTCCGCATCTTTGCGGCCGATCCGTATCGTCTTCTCGTCTCATTAAATTTCGCATTTCTCGTGAGTAAATTGAATGAAATCGGAATCCGAGGAAAATTGTTGCCAAGAAAGAAAAAGAGTAAAATTGAAACAAAAAAAAAACGACAAGTGCATGTCATTGGCTCTTTGCTCTCTCTTCCCAGACGATCGATGCAAATTGCATATCTGAGATTTTTTTTTCGTCGACGAACTCTATATGTTTTCTCTCCTCTCAGACCTGATCAATTATTCATTGGATTCTGATTGAATCAACCCTGAACCATTGGAGTTTTTTAATTTGAAAATAAATCAAAATCAAAATGACTCTCATTCTTTACGTTAAAACCAGGAAATTTTATTTAATTTATCGCTCATCGTTAATAAACAATATCATTATTAATAAAGTTTCCATATATTTTGCCTCTCTTAATCAAAGAATTAGCTTTCGTGACACTTTTCTCTACTTCCATCTCGTTTTTTTATTTATTTTCTTCCTATTCTATTTTTATAATTCCCCAAGGTATTGCGAAAGATATAAATCTTCGAAGAAGTGAACACACGGTCCTAGGAGACAGTACAGTTATCCGATTATTCTTTCAGTCGGAACGACAGTGCGGAATACAGGAAAGCAATATGTTTTCGTTGACAATCGAAAATTATATCAGTGCTCTCGGTGGTTATCGTTGAGGAATTTTCCTGTTTGCCAAAAATGACTAGACAATATATTATGATAATAAATGAAACGTTTTGATCGATATCCCTGTGTGAATTATCATGAAATATTTTTAAATAATCCAAATTTTTGATTTTATATTTCGATCATATAAATTTTATTGTACGATATTTTATCATGATAATTATATTTTCGTTGAATTGAACTTATTTCCATACGTGAGAATTTTTATTGACAAATTTATGAACGATATTAATTGTATTGTACGATATTTTATCATGGTAATTATATATTTTCGTTGAATTGAGCTTATTTCCATACGTGAGAATTTTTATTGACAAATTTATGAACGGTTGTTTTCCGTTACCTATTTTTTTTTATCGTTCTAGGCAACGACTGATCTTTACGGACAATGTACGACCACTCACAGCGGTACTTCCGCCGCGGCCCCGGAAGCAGCTGGCGTATTTGCCCTTGCCCTCGAAGCCAAGTGAGTTTGGATAATAAACGACATATTGTAATATACACAATATCCTGATTGTCACTTTTTCTTCTCGAAAAAACATCGACGATTCGACTCTTTTGTTCTTCTTATTATTTTATTTATTTTCTTTATTTAATTATTTATTATTTTATTTATTTCTCTTTTTTCCATTGGACGACAGGACACGTAGATTAAATGAGAAATCAGTGAATTGTACATGTCGAAAATTATTTAAATTTAACTTGTAATAATCTAATTTATTGTCAATTTATTGAAAATAATCTACTGCACTGAATTTTATCTGATTTTTTTTTACAAAAGGTTAGCAAATAAGGACATTTTTATAAGTTTATTGTTGAAAAAAGAGAGGTATAAAGGTAAAAAGACAAAAATAGCTTTCCACAAAAACGAGAGTGCACGATCACCTATTGACCCTGGAAATGAAATGAAAAAAAAAAAACGTTTAAAGGTTGCTAAAAGCCTGATGGCACTCTATCAATTTCCAGCTCACATCGAGCTTTCCTCCCGCACACAATCCAACCGCCCACGCTCTCCACTCTTTCCCACACAATATCTTTCGATGACGAAAGTGAGGACTGATGCTGTTGACTTACAAAGTCCGTTTGCTATCGCTATAATTGTTAGAGCTTTTTTATGGCAAATTTACGAGATTTTCAATCATCGATTTTTTTCGTTCAGATGATATACGAAAAAGTACTCAAATATCTGCTTCATAATTTTTATTTTTTAGATGGATCTATCGAAAATGTCAATTAACTAAATAAAAATATAAAAAATTGAAATAATAGTTCACTATTGGTCATTGTGCATTTTAAAATATATGATAAATTGAAAAAGGAATATGTATAACCTTTTTTATGGCAAATTTACGAGATTTAACGAAAAATTACTCAAATGGCAGTACGTTAATTGTACTCTTCACTTCTCTACTCTTGACATTATTTTTTCATATTTCATCTTGAATGTGGCTGCTATACAAAAAATGTACTATTTTGGAATATAAATTTACTCAAAAAAACTCTTCTACAGTTTTAAAAGCCAAATTTAACTTAAAATATGGTCTTGAGTAGAGAAGTCATCTGTAAAAAAATTAATTAACTTAATAAAAATATAAAAAATTGAAATAATAGTTTACTTTTGATCATCATGCAATTTAAAATGATGAATAAATGAAAAACGAATGAATTTAAGTCCCCAGTTGAGCTGGCGAGACATTCAGCACTTGACTGTACTTACGTCGAAGAGAAATTCGTTGTTCGACGCCAAGGGGCGTTTTCACTGGACTATGAACGGCGTTGGACTGGAATTCAATCATCTATTTGGTTATGGTGTACTCGACGCTGGTGCTATGGTCGCTCTCGCCAAGAAATGGAAAACTGTTCCACCGAGATATCACTGTCAAGCTGGGGCCGTCATCGGCACACAGTAAGCCATTTTAATCATCCTTCAAAGCTTTACGATTTTACCTATATCGTATTTTCTCATCTTAAAGGCAGACTGATTCAATTCTATCGTTTATTTTTTATACACTTTTTAAAAGCTTTTCTCTTCTTACCTTCTACCTTAAGGTGTACTTCTATTGCTACACTCTCGAATCTAAAGATTTTAAAAGCAAAATTTTGAAGAACAGTCAGCACTATCAAAAAGTCTGTATATTGAAAATCGTCATATTTAACACGTGCTCTTGTGAAAAAATACAGAAAATTATAATATTTAATAATAATTATATATCGTATCAAAGAAGCTAATTTGCTCAAATTTTCAACGAAATCTAAGAAAATGAATTTTTTATATAACTGTCCTAAAAGTATTGTATATTCGAAAAAATGTTCCATCATCTATTGATTTACTTTGAAAGAATTTTTATCGATTTTTTGACAGCTGTATACGTATATTTATCGGGTAATTTTCAATGTTTAATGTTTAATTATTTTTTAATATTATATTATAACCTTTTTAAATTTTAGTGAAGTGCCGAGCGAAGGTTCGATCGCTGTGAAAATTGAAACCGACGCCTGCGCTGGAACTGATTACGAAGTAAATTACCTCGAGCACGTGCAAGCTGTAATTACGGTGAACGCGTCTCGTCGAGGTGATCTTGAACTTTTCCTAACGTCACCCATGGGAACGAGGTAACAATTAATTTATTCAAGCATGTCCTTACATACAAATCTTTGCTGTTTTACGAAGAGAATTTTATACCGAAAATTACTGTTTTTCAATTAACGTGCAAACAGTTCAATTTTTCTTTTTATTATTCTACTAGGGGGAATAGCAATTTTTCGTAAGGCCCAAAACTAAAAACTTTTACTTATGGCTAATATTACTTTCTTTATGGGTTCCTGGTATATTAATAAAAAAAATATTATAGGAGAAAAAATTTGGATCTTTGATAAACAAAATTTTATTCGTTTTCGATTCAAATAGAAAAATGATAAAAATTTCTGTTGTGTATAAAAATATTCTCGAAGTTTTCGAACTAGAAATTTTTCGGTTTGTAATTTTTCGGATAAAATTCATGTATATGTTAAGTGTAGTACATCATATTGATTGTTTTTTTTTTGGTCACACAGATCAATGATACTCAGTCGACGCATCAACGATGATGACAGTCGCGATGGATTCACTAAATGGCCATTCATGACTACTCACACGTGGGGAGAATATCCTCAAGGAATTTGGTTGCTCGAGGTAACAAAATTTCGTAGATTCTCTCTCGAGTCGATTAATAGAATTATATTAATTTTATTTACTCTATTTAAAAATTTTTTAAATAAAATATTATGTAGCTTATCGCGAAAATCCTTGGTTAGTTATCTTCATCTTTATCGCTGTCTACATTAATTACCAAAGTAACGTTATTTTTTAACAATAGACCATTTGTCAGAGTATGACACATAATATATTGTTTTTTCCTCATAAAACTAGGGAGTTTTGACGTAATTCAACATTCCTGAAACGCATACGCATACTTTTTCGATTACGTAACTGAAATTTGGAGCTCAGTAACCTCGAATACTTTACTCAAACCGTTGATAATTAATTTTTTATGTTGCTATTACTGGTAAATAAAAATTTCAATTTTATTGACAATAAATAAATTTTCTTTTTCCTTTCCATTTTTTTATAATGAACTCTACTTTTTCGTAAATTATACGTTGTAATTATAGTTGCCAATGACTTTAACTAGTCTGCAGGAATAGGACTTGATAGAATTAGTAAATAATGTACAATAATTAAAATTGTGTTCAATTAATGGACCATGATTTATCAAGGAATGGCTTACTGATGTACAATTTTTTTTTTAGATACGTTTCAATTCTCAAAAGCCTCAACAAGGGTGGCTGAAGGAGTGGACGCTAATGCTCCATGGTACGAAGGATCCACCCTACACTGGCTTACCAGCTGCAGATCCGCACTCGAAGCTCGCGATTGTGAAGAAAGCCCACGAGGAGCGTTCGAGTGGCATCTAAGGGACGATCAATGGCGAGAGGCGTTCAGCTGTATTCGCAAAAAACCAATGAAAGAACTGAAAATCGAGATTATTCAAAAATTAAAACATGACAACAAAAAATGTGGAAAATTAAACCATCGGACCAGAGATTTTAGTTCTTGGTTGCTCGTTCTCGGAGAAGAGGCTTGTCCGAGAAGGAAAAAAAAACCAAAAGGGTACATCATTTTGCCAAGAACGTCAGAAGATCTAATTGCCAAGCGATTCTCGATATCTCATTCTCGAATATTCTTCTGGATTGAAGAAAAAAAAACAGGTTTAGTAAGGTTACAGCTGCAGACACGCAACAATCGCGAGTCGTTATTTTTTCAATTGTCATCCCAGTTATCGATAGTCTTCGATAAAAACGTCGATTTATTTGTATAGAATTTTACGTTAGAGAATTTTTATCTTGTTACAAAAACAAGCGGACGAACAAACATTCCCGTTTTATTCGAAACTACGAGCTGAGAAACGTGAGAATGCTTCCAGCAAGTCGACTCGTTTTCACGTTTCTCAAGTACGATTTTGGAGAGGGAGCGTTAAAAGTTTTTCGGGAGAGGAGAAAAACAAGTAGTTTCGAAAAGTTGTTTCGACTGAAGATTGTTCATGGAGGCTTCCGAATACTTGCTGCATTTCCTTTTTTTTCTACGTAAAGAACCAGTAACGTAAGATATTTGAAAATTTTGCGAGAGTGAGAGCCGAGGAGGAGAAAAGATTGAAAAAAATCCACTATAAATGCTCTTGTCCTTCGATGTCTACTAGTCCAATATAATCGCACCAGCAGATTGGCACTGACTATGAATGTGATGAAACGATGACCTTTTCGGAAAAAAAAATGTTAACGATGATGATGCTGATGATGAAATGATAATGATTATCGATGTTAAACTATTGTGGCAGATCAAATCATCGTTACTTTTTCTCTTTTCAATTATAAATTTTAACATACAGTACCAATTATTTTTTTCAATTCAGAATTGATTCTTATTATTCGTTAAGAAAAAAAAACAGCTGGTTTGTTTGAAAATATCAAGAAACAGATTTATGAACTAATAATTAAATTATAAAAGTCTATCGTCTGTTTGAATATATTATGACTGTTATATCCGTGATTTTTACTTTATTCGTATGTACATTTATTATTTAAAATATAAACATAACATAACGTAAAAGATTGAATTTTGGAAAAAATTGGTGAATCTATATAGCGTTTGAATAGACGCTTATTTATTTTTTTTTAATAAAATAAGAAAATTGTTTCAAATTTTATTCTTGCGATGGAAAAGTTTTACACCTTGACGATCAATCGGATTGTAAAGTTTGGTGGTAATGCGCGAGCGCAGAGTACCCTCGTTGCCTGGATCGATAGACAATGAAAATTCGTTTTATCTCTCAATTTTAATAGGCTACAAAAATTTATAGCTCCTTTTTAAATTCGCAGAACACTGAAAAAAAAACACTTTCGTAAAAATATAGTAAAAAGGTTTGAAGGTCCAAAAAAAAAAGGAAATGAAAGTTGACTTGCAACGAGAAATTCTTGCTCTCTCGGTGAGAGACATTTTGCTTTTCTCTACGATTCGTTTATTATCATTTGGATTTACGGAAGATAGAAAAATATTTTTAGAAAGCGCTATTTCCATATTTAAAAAAAAATTTAGATCATCTTTAAAATTACACAAATGATAAGTGATAATTATACTCTTTCTTAGAAATTTATGTTTTCCGAAAATTATAATGTTTTTATAATTAATATTTTCGTCGATTCTTCGATTACTCTTCGTTCTTTGAATTCTTGACCATAATCAGAATTTTTAATTGGAAAATTATTCTCGCGAGGAAGAGAAGTATATATCGCTGTGTCGAACAAGTTTGGGACGACACGATTATCAGTATTAGGGAAAAGCGAAATTAAAAAATTCTCATTGTGATTAACTGTAAAAGTGAAATTCATATATACATACATATGAAAAAAAAAATAAAATTATATCTGTATGTATATATGTATATTTATTATCCACGATTGCTATTTAGCGAACGCAGTACCAATAACTAAAAATCTATATCGCCACCAATCGCTGTCGATTTTATCATCGGCCACCGTCATCAGAAAGTTTCGGTGGGTCGAAAAATTCACGGAAGGCTGCTTCGACAATTTAAACCATCATAAAAATAACTCACTTCCACAAAAACAAAAACGATTTTCAAAGCATAGAAATCTTTTTTGAGGAACTTACAAACCAAAGAAATTTTTTAATGTAGCCACAAATAAAAGAAAGAAAAAAATTATACGAGGGTATAATTTATCACCGACGAGAATATAGGATTAAAATGTTTTTAACCAACACGAGAAATATCAGAGAAACCAAATAATTTGACGTTGCCTTCCGAGTGACTAGGGGGGAAAAAATACGTGCACCGAAAAAGAGTTGTTCGTTAATAATAATGAAGGGCAATGCTGAGTGAGATGAAAAAAAAAGTGAAACATATACATACACACATATACATATAAATATAGAAATATAAAAATATATAATAAAAAGAGGTGACTGATTCACCGAGGAAGAAGTTTCTACGGTCAAGGATTCAGGGAGTCGAGGTAAAGGAGAAAAAATTGAAAAAAAAGTAAAAAATAATTCAGTGCGTTCTCTTGAGTCCGTACCAAATAAAAAAAAAGGAAACAATATTAAATCGCGAGCGATTATTCTCATTTTATAATCAATGGAGAAGCAGAAAAAGTGTGAAAAGATACGTTAGGGAAGAAGACATACGATATCCGAGGTGGAGAAAGGAGAAAGATCATTTATAGTGTAGATATTCTGTAGAGTCTTATAGCTGATCGGGACTTCTGGAGGTTGAGATAACTATTGGAATATTAATTATTAATATTACGGATAAACGAGAAATATATGCAAATATTATGTGTATATATGACAGCAGATGATGAATATTAAATATATATATATGTATGTGTACCTGTGTATTTATATATATAAATAAATTATTATATATATACATAGTTACACTTGTACAATGTACACATATATAAGTAATCATATATAGTTGAAGTGGACAAATTTAATTAACCTTATTCTGTACGATGTACCGTGGGTGAATAAAGTCTTTATTTTTTGGCCTGCATCGTTTTCATACAGTCTGCCTGTTATATCATTTTTTTACCCCATCATTTATATCTCTGCTGTGATTTTT
The DNA here is from genome assembly GCA_030522545.1 of Cremastinae sp. A BG-2022a. Lineage (NCBI taxonomy): Eukaryota > Metazoa > Arthropoda > Insecta > Hymenoptera > Ichneumonidae > Cremastinae sp. A BG-2022a. Next base: position 10,496 of record JAPYYW010004235.1, read on the forward strand.
GTGTTGTTCTCACACTCCACAATTCGACGGTGACCTCGTTTCGCCTCTACTCATGGACAAATTAATTTTTGCCCCGAGAGCACCCTTCAGCGATGTTTCCGAACAATGGTTATCGTCTCCATCTGAAAATCGTCGGAAACGAACAATTCTTTTTCGTGTTGTTTTATTTTTTTTATTTTTTTGATGCGTACAGAGATAATGGAGATTTTTGACAGATGTAGATTTAGTTTTATCAGTTTTGCTCTCAATTTTTCAGTCAGATTTCGTTGTATACAATAAATATCATGTGAATTTGTCATAGAAATATTCCACAGTGATAGATTTTATTTCTAATTTTAAAAATTAAGAATTATCAGTAATATTTAGTTATGTGGATCTAATTAAAGTATAGATAATAATAAAAAAGTGTTTGGGAGCCACAGATTTATTTTTAATGGAATCTGATGATTCAGCTGCATGGAGAAAAGAAAATTATTAAATGGATGGTAAAAACTTTTTAAAGTTGTGGGGATTGATTTGTGACAGTTGTATTTCTTTTTATCTCAAATGGAATTTTGTCAGATTTATTTTCGCGAAAATATATAAATCAGCGAACAATAAAATTTTTTCGAAGATTGGCAAATATTGGAAAGATTTTACTGGTGATGATTTTCTTGCCAATTTAAAAAATGACATTTTGTCAGTTTTAAGCTAAGAGAAAATAAATAAACTTTGGATAAAATCCAACTGGTTGACGGAATTTGTTCCGATATCGTGGAAAAGAAATTAGAAAAAGAACTCTGCATGATTTCTTCAAGACCGAAATTATTATAGCGCATCAAACAAAGCGACTTGTTTTTGGCACAAGAAGCCGAAGGAAAAAGAAGAACGCGAAGGTCTTTTCTCGAGAATGCCCAGAATACGCTTTATGATAATAACCGGAAGTGAAGAATGGACGTTAACAGGCGGAAGCAATCTCCGAAAGAAAGAACCAAGAAAAAGATCGAACAAAGACAAAAACAGCGCACTATTTCCAGCATTATAAAAATTTTATAATATTTCCCTCAGAGATTTTATCGAATTTTTCACAGATTTTCGTCTTAAAAATTTTCCAATTTTCAAAATTACAAGTTTTTGCAATATACGTTTATTTTTTATCGCGCGTATGTGGAATTTTCTTGTAGAATTAAAAAAAAATGTGGGTCATTGTGGAAAGACTCGGAATCGATACGTAAGCTGATAAACGATTTTACATTGCTTTTTTACAATTTTTCCTATCGCAGTTTTTCTCTAACCGGAAATGGATATTACAGACTGATTAATGCAGCGAGCTTCCGTGCCGGAATTCGAGCATACCGACCGCCGTTAAATATTTATATACCCGGAAAAGTGCTGCGTGATTGACGTTTCTCGTATCGGCGAGCTCTCGAAATTCTTCGCGTTTCCGTGCGCACCTGCCTAATTGTTCAATTTTTCCGTTACCGTGATTTCAATCGATGATTGACGAACGCGGCAAAGCAAAGCTTCTCGTGTCAAGTGAATAGAAAAAAAAACGCCCAGGAGGAATCAATTTCACAGTGACTGGTAAAAAACTGAAAATTCTATGCCCCAAAGGAATTCTTGAAAATTGATTTGGCCATTAAAAGTGGGATTTACGCGCACTTTTTAATTACATTTTATTTTTAAATGCAGTGAAGCAAAAGCTGGAGTGAATCGAGAGCTGAAATTGACAGGGATGGAAAGTTGATAAAATTTTTTCAATATTTTGGTCATGTGGAAAGAAAAAAATGCAAGAATTCATTTTAAAAAAATTTTTTGACGAATTTTTTTGACGAACATTTTTTTATGTCGTTTTTAAAGTATTTAATTGAACATTGTTAATTTTAATTGTACATTGTTCATTGTATATTGAACATCTAAACAAAATGAATATACTAAATTTACGAATTTATCTTAACCAGGGAGTACAAAGTTTAAATTTATTTGTAATTAATCGAAATTTTTGTCATAAATTTTCATTCATATTTTCCATATTTTCGTTAACATGAGACTCAATATGAGAATTATTGAGATACCTGAAAAATATTTGTGTAAGCAGAACATCAAGAATAATTTTTTCATTCACGAGTTTCAGTTTCAATTGTTAAAAGCTCAAATAATGATTCGCTGACCCTTTGTTTCAAATATGTTATATGCGAATTAAAGCGTACTGTATCGAGCGTACGAATTTAACTTCATTAACCTATATGGAAATTCATCTATGAATGTATTTTGAGTAATATTATTTTCATAAATATTCATCCTCTTTTTATGCATTTTATTTGAGAGCGAGAGACCCGATACGATAATTGTTGAAATACCTGACAGAAATGTTTGCAGAGACCGAGAATAGAATGTCGATTCACGAACTTCTGCTCCAATTACGTAAAGCTCAAATGACTAAAAACTCCTTAATCAAGACCAACCAAAAAGAAGCGTGAAATGAAAAAGAAGCAATTAAAAAATCTCTATTAATTTTTTAAAATGAAAGTTAAGATAATCGAGGTTGTTGGAAAATTTTTTATTTGTAAAAATGAAACATATGTATGAAATAAAACATATTATATAGAAAGTATGAATTAATTAACCTACATGAAAATTGAGCTTCATACACGTATCGGGCAACATATATTATTTTCACAAAAGTAACCCTTCATTGTTCCGTATTTTCACGAGCGAGAGAGACACGATATACGATGTAATTGTCGAAATAAACCCGAGAGCCGACTTAACCGAAAACTAAGAATATAATTTTCAATCGGCGAACTTTTGTTCCAATTGTCAAGAGCTCAACCGACTCGATAACTCATTCTCCAGGACCAGCCGAAAAATAGCGCGTGACGTGAGAAAAAAAAAACAAAAAGCGAGAGAAACATCAATATTTCGCTTTTTCGCGAAACGTCCTTGGCGTTATCAAAGTGCTTTAAATACACTCCGGGGTTGTCGAAAAAGCGAGAGAGCGATGGATTCGATGGAGAAAGGAGAGAAAGGAAAGTGCATCGGTGTGTTTCCCGTTTTGCGGTCGAGGCGGCGTTTGAATGTCGAGAGCTTGCGCGCTCCTGCGTGGAGAGAACGAAGCATCGGTAGGGCGGGAGCAAGTGAGAAAGCAGCGGGGCGGGAAGGGGTGGTCGGTGGCAGCGGTGACTAGAAAAGGGTGGGAACGGCTCGGCGAGGTTTAACGCGCGTAGGGGAAGCGCCAGGAGAAAGACACCGCCGCGGTTTAGTCCAGTCTAACAGTCCGCGTGTTAGCCCCGGACGTGGTGGAACAACAGTGTGCCGTTTCTTCTCTCCTCTTCTCTCTTTTTCTCTCTCCCGCTCGCTCCGCCTGATCCTCCTCCTCGCTCTTCCTCCGCTTGCGACTCGCGCGGGAAAAAGAAGAGAAAAGTGAGACGCGAGTCGCAAAGAGACACGCGGGAAAAGAAAATAGGGGAGGAAAAAATGCGCCGAACGCCACTTTTTTTCGAGATGTGAAAAATATCTTTCTCGCCAGGGATTTATCCTTGGTCTTTCATTTTCTTTTCTTTTTTTTTCTTTTCTTTTTGCTCGAGGAAACGTCGTTCTTCTTGCAGTGTAAACAACGAATGTTCCGTCGCGAAAAATTGTGATACGTTTTGTTATGAGTTTCGGTGAAACGGATTCGGATCGGCGGGAAGGATAAAATATTGTACGAAAATGAGTCATTGATTTTTTTCTGACGTTTCGCGTGTTCGCATATACGTTCGCGAGACGATAGAGTTACCCGGAGAACAAATATTGTGGTACGGATGTTTAATAATTGATTGAGCTTTCCGGATTATATTTGCGAATATTCAGAACGCTCGATACGGATCGAGATTTGGCGCTGATATTCTTATTATCAACGATCTTGAAAAAGCATTCAGGTAAATAAAAAGGTTTGGCTCCGAATGTTTTTAAAATCTTGACATTTATTTTTAATTTTCATTCAATTTCCAATCCAGCTTCTGTCAACAACATATTTAACGGTTCAAATTTTCAAAATTTCAATTTTCAGGTATTTACTCTCGTTAATTAACACGATAATCGATGGACGGCCGTGAATAATCGAGTAAAGACCCAATTTTCAAGTTTAGCAACTATTTGGATGGTATATCCGTTAATTTTTTTTTCTTCGTACTTTGGCACGGGAACATTTTTTCGTACCTGCTGGCGATTCACTCCGGATGAGTCGTAGAATTATAAATTCCCTTTAGTCTGTTTGCGCTCGCCGCGACATTCGCGCGGGCTCCAGTAAAAGCGGATCTCATTTTTACAAGTGTGTTCATATTTGCATTTAATCACTCTACATCGAGTCTCGTCTCGGCCCAGTGAGAAAATCTCGAATGTTGAGGAGTTCAATTTTCTCTCAATCACGAGCTTAAAATTGTGTTTTATTTCAAGCGCGCAATAATTTTTATTATTGCTCTCAATCATATAGTCTTAATTTTGTTAGTACGACCAAATTTAATTTGATTGACATAGACATTTAGTTATATTTCAACAGAAATGTAGAGATGAAACAAATTTCAACTTAACCTGACAAAATGAATGATTAAAATAATTAAATTACCAGCAGCCGAATATATTTGGTATAATTTTCGACAAAATTCTTTTCTCCGATCATAGAAAATAAACACGCGAGATCGACGAACGATACAGAGAGCATATACGTACAGCGAAACATTTCTGAACGGGAAACGTCTTTTTTATTTTGTTGGCAGATCAATCCGCTTTTTGCTCGAGAGGACGAGTGCTCGAGGCGGCAAGGAGAGCGAGAATAAAAACGGGAAAAAAGGGAAGAGCAAATACGTGAAGAAAGAAAAAAAAGAAACTTGAGAAAAGTGTACGTATATCTCGTCGAGCGCGAAGAGAGCCCGGGTGTGTTCGAAATAAAAGAATAAGTGTTATATCCGAATGAGAAGAAAACGAAGTGAGATAGGAGCGAGGAGGGCGATCGAAACGAAAACTGGCGAATTATATAGGGAACAAATGTCGAAGGCGAGTGAGCGACGGAGGAATATTCGATGAGAGGTCGCACTGTGATTTTCACCGAAAATAAAACAACGACGAGGGAACGAAATTTGAAAGAGAGCCAACCGATGCGCCCTCGAACACACGGATCAGTTCGACTCTCACCGACGAGAAGACAAACTGGCGAGCTGTACAAAGATTAAGAAAAGAGTTGAGAGAGCCGGGACTCGGAGATCTAGCGAAAAAATTCTACAGAACCGATCGTCGGGGGTGTGAATAGAATTTTAAAGCGTCACAATAAGAAAAATGGGTCAAAATAAATTTTTAAAGGGTTGAAATAAATGATTATATGTAAATAATATTACATAGATATAAATAAATAAATAAATAAATAAGTAAATAAAGGAGAGTCTAAATTAGACGATATAATATACATAGCAAGAGATAAAGAGAGAAACAAAAAACGAAATGATGGGAAAAAGTGTTGAAAGCGAGTGCATGAGAGTGGAGTGTTCGAACCGGGCGTGAGTAAAAGGAAGCGATTGTGACGAAGCTCGGGCTAACCCGGCAAATGTGGCTCTGTGCACGGTGAGCCGGGGTTACGGGGGCCGCGGGACCCGTGGCGGGGGAGCCGGCCCCGGTGGCGGTGGTGGTGGCGGAGGTGGGGGTGGCAGGGGCCGAGGTAGCACCCGGGCACGAAGTCGGGCCGAGTCGGTCGTCCGATTACCGCTGAGTCCGCGAACGCTGTGCGCCTCGGGGCCCGCCGGCGGGCCCCACACCGGCGGGGCCCAGCATCATGCTCACCAGTCACGTGACCACGCCGCCCAACCGCTCACCGGGAGCGGAAGCATCACCGCCGGCCTCGAGGACGCTCCGAGCTCCGCCGACGAGCCCATGGTCCATCTCGAGCGACCTCAGCAGCCCGGTACCTGGATCTGCTGCGTTCCCTGCTACTGGCTACGGCGCAGCAAAGCCGTCCACAAGGCTCTTCTCACCTTCGCCATGCTACTCGTCACGAGTTTACTCGTCACCAGTCCCGTTCTATTTCTCATCACGACACTACCCGAGGGCGATCAACCGAGGGAATGCCCACCTCTCGTGAGTTCACTCTTCTTCTTCTTCTTCTTCTTCTTCTTCTTCTTCTTCTTCTTCTTCTTCTTCTTCTTCTTCTTCTTCTTCTTCTTCTTCTTCTTCTTCTTTGTACAGTACGAACTCTCAATAAGAACGGTAAAGCCCCCAAGGGGAAGATTTTTGTCTATATATATGGTACCCCCACTAGGCGGACGCTCCGCGCTCT
>JAPYYW010004236.1:0-12271 GCA_030522545.1 Cremastinae sp. A BG-2022a
CGTAGACGAAAATTCTAAAAAAAAATTGTATTCACGTATTTCATATGGAAGAATATTCTCTCCAAATTTGAACGAATTTTTATCATTTCGTTATATGTATGCCTAGTCAAATCCGCAGTACATCTGTTTGTTTTTTTTAAGCTATTTTTTATGCGCGAAGAATAATGGCAATAAATTTTTTTGTCCAGATAGTGATTTGAAGAATAAAAATAGTATGGATATGAATAAATTTCTACCGTGTGAAATAAAATTAAGACCTGATTTGACTACTCTAGACAGAGACATTTTGTACAGCCAGCCAATCATAACAACGCAATTTGAAATGCCCTAGACACGAGAAAATTTAATCAAGAATATTTCCGTATAGAAACATCGGCAACGATAGATTTTTCTTTCGTAGAAAGATCGAGGATAATATATAGTTATGGAAAACACTTTTTTTATTTATCTATCTTTTATAGAACACACCAATTTTTCGCTTTTTCTTACAATTTGATCGACTATGAAAGTCGTAAACACAAATTTTTTTAGAATTTTCGTCTACTTATTTTCCGAATAATTGAGCCATGAAATATCATTTATTAGACAACATAACTATACTTTCCGTATATAAGAATGTAACTTCAACACTTGATTACTCGAAAACAATATAGACGATATTTTTTTTCTGAATTTATATAAATTTCTTCAGTGGCAAAGAACATTCTTTCAATTTTTCATCGTGTTCTTAATAAATTTCGATTCCCTATACTTTTAACATATAAAACTTCATTTATTTTCGCCAACGGTACCGAAACCCCTTAAAAACTCTTGCGTACAAACGAAATATAGTACAGAAAATAGTAAAAATGTAAAGAAATTAAAGGGAATATAGTCGTCGCATACAAGATAAATGTTATACAAAATGATGTTACAATAGAATCATGCGAAAAACAATCGACAAAGAAAGCGAGGACATAGTCGAGTCAGCCCTGAATATCAATCGAATCGCCCTTAGTGCCAGGAAATTAAGTAACGCGCGCTCAAATAAAAAAAAGAGAGAGAGAGAGAGAGAAGGGGGGGAGAGAGCGTGAACAGGAGAGAAAAGTTGAGAAAGAGGGTGAAATATGTGCGCGGGCTCGAGTGGAAGGAAAAGGAAGAGAGGAACAGGTACGGCAACAGGTTGCCGGTGACGTCAGAGTGGCGCCACGCGACTCGACGCTTTCATTCATGAACGAGCATTACGACAGAGACGCCGAGAGCGAGAGAGATAAGAGAGACAAAGTGGATGCGGGTGGACCGTTGGCGATTCTCGTATTTTTTTTTTTCACCTCTCTCTTTCTCTCTCTCGCGTCTCAAACTCTCCCAATATTTTTTTTCACACGCGTCCTATCGATGGCGCTGCTCGCTCTTTTTCCTTTTATTTCTTCTTTTTTTTCTCGATTCCTGTCTTTCCGCTTTTTATTCTCACGCTCGCTCGCTCGGGTTGTCGATCATCGACGGAGGGGGCGCTCTCTTTCACGCCAACCGGTTTGCTAAATCTTAATCCGGTCGGCGGCGCGACATGCAAACCCCTACAATGTTCGATTCCGCGTTCTTACGTGCTAAATCGTCCGACTCGTCCTTTTATTCATTTTTGTCCCCGTTCATCGTCACGTATCGCGATACGATTGAAATAATTTACGTGTTTTGCCGTACAACGAAAATACCATGGACCTTCTTCGTGTACATCTTTCAGCTCGTTCGAATTTTTACCGAGATCGGTCGTTGCGAAAAATCGATTATTCCAGACAGGAAACCGCTCACCCGCCGATTATTCAATTATTCTTACGAAAGTAAATAATTAGATGGTTTCTTTAATTCGGTGATTCAAAGAGGAAGAGAAATTCAAAGATCTTCGGATAAGAATATCTTTTTTTTTCTTCTAATCGTGCATCCGATGTTTTAAACTCTTATTTACTTATTATCGCGTCTCGCCGATCGAGACACGATTTGTAATTTAAAGGAAGGAGAAAAAGAATGGCTAGGTGATTTTTTTTTACCAAAATTCATCGTACACCGTTTATGTAATATTCTTTTTATTTTTTTTAATGTGAACAACTCCATAGCAACCAGATATATACAAACAAAAGCTATATCTTTTTATTGAAAACTAGGGGGGGGGGGCGTTCCACTTATCGTCCAAAACGTTTCCAAAAATCTAAAACCAATGTAACAAGGATAGGACGAAAGTTTTGTAGGCGATAAGTACATTGAGAAAAATGTTGGTTGAATCAACTGAAATTTTGTTGATTCAATAAAATGTTGATTGAATCAACTGAAATTTTGTTGATTCAATAAAATTGTAGTTGACTCAATCAACATTTTTTCTCAGTGTAGAATTCGTCTTAGGTTGTCTTCGTTCATAAAAAAAATCGATATATTTTTAACAGTTGTACACTTTTATACTAATCATCAATTTTTTTGATTAAAAATCGCGCAGTCATCATACTTTATATTTGGACGCCATTTTTGTAATATTCTTTTTATTTTTACAATTGCGAACAATTGCCCAGCAACCAGGTACAAAAAAAGCTATCTTCTTATTGAAAACTTCGTTCATAAAAATAAATTGACATATACTTTTAACAGTTTATCGCATTTATAAACTTTTATTCTAATATTCATTTATTGATTAAAAATCGCGAAAATTCATCGTATATACACACGTTGTGCATTTGGACGCCGCTTTTGGACGGAGGCATGCCCTCGGGCGACCGATACCTCCTCCACTTACCTCCTTCCGGCGCTCTTCCTCCCTTGGCTGCTCTCCTCGCGAGATCTCGCCGTCTCGGAGCCCCACTACTCGCTCGATCGGCTCGCCACGCGAGTTCATTCATAAGATCGTGGGAACGAGCCTCTCTCCGCTCCCCTCTTCCCCTTCCTCCCTCTTTCTCTCTCTCTCTCTTTCTTCAGTTCATTTTCCATCCTTTTCCCTCTCGCCTCATTCTCGCGGGTAAACGGCCAACTTCCCCTACCCGGCGCACCAACACACATCAGAATAACCGGCGAGCACCTAGCTCGTACCTGCTCGCCGCCGCTTATTTTTCTCTCCCCTCCACTCGCGATCGCCCCACTCGCGGCGTGCCGCACGCTCCCGCGACTGGTACAGTAGCCGCCACAAGTACCTTACGTCACAATATATCTTTCCCCGGAAATCGTGGAATGAGCCAACCGTCTCTCGATCTTCCACCGATTTGACTTTTGTTTTTTCCTCGACCTCATCATTGCCGATCGCGAAAATCGCTATACGAATTGAAATACGAGGAAAACCGAGTGGAAATGTGTATCACTCGAAAAAATAAAATACAGGAGTTGTGTATACCGATTGTATAAGGATCCAAATTGGAATTGATGGGGATAAAAATAGGTGCGGGTTTTGAAACGAATCGACGTCTCGGTCTTTCATGGATTTTATTGTTTTTCCTTGACTTGCTAGTTTTTAAATATATAGCCAAATATTGAAAGTTGGTAAATTACTAAGAGACAACTGTTTAGGAAATATCATCAATGAAATAATGGTTGAAGTAGAATTGAAATTGATGAATATCTAGGTTTTAGGATTAACTACTATAATCTTCTATAAATTTGAAATTTTTCCTTAAAATAATAGTTTTAAGGCTCACAATGAATTTAATTATGAAGGGAATCAAATAATAAAAGAATTTATTAAAAAGTATATATAAGTAAGATAAACGTTCCTATACTTAAACCTGTACGACTATTTATTACTTAATTTATAAATTTTTTTATAATTCTTAAAGAAGAAACTGACCTCAAATTCACTTTCATATTATTACTTCATATTTTAGGAATCCAAAATTCATTTTTCATGTATACTTACTGAAATGTGTAAATGTAGTTCCAATAGTTGAAAACTACTAAAAATATATTCATTTTTTGTGCTAGATAAATTTTTTTAGCATCTGCGTAATTACATCTAGACTCTTCCATAATTATATTGTGACGTTTATTTCAGTTGTATAATAATTTGTATATAAATTTGAATGGAAATATATTTAGAACCGAGAGAGAGCAGATTCGAGTAACTTTTGCTCAGAGTTATACAGGACGGCCTCAGTATCGGCTACTCCGTTGAGACATAATTGAGACTGGTAATGATGAGCCTCTGCAGAACGCTGAGAGTTTTGCTATGAAGTGCGGCGTGAGCTTGATAGGCGGCAGAGAGGATAGGCCCGAAGCCCATCTTCTCTTCCGATTGCACAAAATCTCCTTCCTATATGTCTCTTGGTGCAAATTGAACGATGAATTAAAAGTAAAAATGTTTAAAGATGTGTTAAAAATGATTTACTATATAAAATAATTATTTGTATTTTCACAAATTATTCTTATTTCTTATAAAAAATTCATATATATTTTATCTTGTACAAAAGGTGTGCTTGAACCATTTTGGTTGTTAGTGTATAGCTAACGTTTAGAAAAAAATTGTCAAGTTATTGATAAAAATAAAAAGTATTAAACAAATTTGACCAATTTTTCGATGAAGGGACCAATTTTTTGTTCCTCCAGCCATCAATTAATTAAAAATTGACAAAAATAGGATGTATATGGTATACGAGAAACTTATACTTTTGTCAGGGACTATCGAACCCTTCTTAAATCCGATGGGAAAAAGCAAGTGAGAAAGATAGCGATTACAGACCAGAGACGTTGCTCGTGTCCATTTGCGAGCACAAAGCGAGACAAAAATTGCTCATAGAAGAATACTTTCTTGAAGAGAGAGAGAGAGAGAGAGATATTTCATTTTACGGCAAACGTTTATGCATCGTTTGCAAGGGTTCTTAACCGCGCAGCCCTTTCTTCTTCCTCATAGGTCTCTTATGTTCAACGCGCGAGATTACAGGAGCTTTTTCTCTCTTCGGACTTACAGACGTACATTTCGAAAATATATTATTTCTTTGTTTCATTTTGCCCCCACTTCCATTTCGCTCCACGATAACGCGGAGATTAGGCGTCCATTAGCGATGTTTATGCCCCGTGCGGTTGCGCTCCACATATTTCCGTTTTGAAAAAGAAAAAAAAAAGAAGAAGAAAAAATGTCGAGAAAGGGGGAAAAAAATCGCCTCTGCCTGTATAATCATCCCTCGACGTATATTTCCCGCGCAGGTATTTAATTCTTCGCGCCGAACTCATCGTTATTACGTAAAATGAGGGGAGAAGGATGAGGGGTGGGGCGGGGGAGGGTTGAGGGGGGAAAGAGAGAGAGAGATAATATCGTAGAACCCTTCGAGACTCTCCGGGAAAAAGGAATGAAATATTCAACCAAAGTGCTCTCTCCCGGCTGTTTTCTCCTCCTTTCCTCTTTTATTTTCGCTCCCGAAGAAGAGCCGTTGATGAGGATAACCGTTTCAGAAAAATCATTAAAATCAATTCGAAGCAATTTCGTATGAATGAGTAGAGCTGTTTTTCTTGATGCCTCTCGGTTTTTCGAGGTGGAAAAGAAGAAAAAAAAGGATTATTTATAGACTCGAAAGCGTCCGAGTGAATGGACTTACTTTTAACGACGCTTTTTATGTGTATGAGCTTTTTTTTTTGTTTTTTGTGCGCTTTGCATTCTTTCGCTCACTCGATACGCGTACCGACGACTCGGATTCGATACCTTCGTATTTGTCTTGCCAGCGATCATCTCTTTTGAAATATTGGAAAAAAATTTTGATGAATCTATAAAAATCTTAGGAATAGACTTTTTTTTACTTATGAGCTTTTTTTGTGTGTCGGTTGAAAAAAATTTATTTAAATCTGCACGTTTGAATTTATAGTTTTTTATGTCGTTTTCTGAGAATAAAAGTAGAAAATTGAATTATAAAGAAGTGCTTGAAGACGATTATTTTGTATTCATAGCAAAAAAACCTGAAAGTGTAATTATGGAAAAGCTGTACGTATAAAAGTGTCTTGATTCTAACTCGTCAGTTTCTTTGCGTGTACACCGAGAACAGGGAGAAATTATACAGAGATAATAAATTCAACACGATTTTACTCGACTCGACGTCCAGTTCTTGATATACTCATTTTTAATGTATTAATATTCATTTGCCAAGTACAGATCGAAAAAAAAACTTATCGAAATAGTAAAAAATGGCGATATTTTTTTGCATTGCGATTCAAATATATATAAATTTGAATCTACACATTTTCTACACTTTTTAAATTCAATAAAGAATAAATAAATTTTTTGAACTTAATTTTAATTAAAAATAAATAAATTTGTTGTATCGAAGTTAACTTAAATCGAAGAGGGGATAACATAAAATAAACGATCTTTTTATGCCGCCCATATAAAATACGACGTAAAAGTGATGCGCCGGACAGCGTATATACATATTAGAGCGTCTCGATTTCAGCCCGTCAGTTTCTTGACGCGTGTGCGCCAAGAGATGGGAGAAATTACACGTAGATAAAAAATTGAAGACAATTATTTACCTTTTCGACAACGATATTAGTCAAAGAGAACAATTTTTTTTTTCAAAATGGTTTTTTTTTTCATTATTTCAAATGACTATTTTGAATCTCTTTGGACGTATTCATTTTTATATTAAAGTAATTCCAAAAAAATTGGATTATAAAAAATGTTTATAAATCAAAACAATTTTTTGCGCTCTTCGTAGAAAAAAAACCGAACAATTTCAATCTACATATTTGATACTTATCAATTTTTATATCGAAGTTACGCTTTATGAAGAAAAAAATTAAAAATTGGATTATAAAAAATATTTAGAAAGCCAAAAAATTTGTTGTGCTCTTCATAGAAAAAAAAAGTACGAACGTTATCAATCTACATATTTGATACTTATCAATTTTTATATCGAAGTTACGCTTTATGAAGAAAAAAAAATTGAAAATTGGATTATAAAAAATATTTAGAAGAAAAAAAAATCTATTTTTTATGGTGATCATAGGGGAAAAAAAACGTAAAAGTGATTACGGATAGGGCGTACATAACAGAACAAGTGTCTCGACTCTTGCCTGGTTTCTTTGTGTGCGCCGAGAACGAGGCGAGATTACACAGAGATAATAGATCCAAGATGATTTTACATGGAGCATCGAGCGGCCTCGCGCGCACACGAATTCGATCGTACACGCGTGTTCGGATATCGCCGGACACGGACGAGTTTCCCCAGGACTCTAACATGCCCATTTCACATTTTTTCCCTCCATTCTTTTTTATTCATCCTTCTTTCCCCTTCGCACACACCGTTGTTAAATAAGAGACACGTTACCAGCCCATCGCTGGCTCTCTCCCTCTTTGATTCCGTCGGGCAACAAATTGCCGGGTTCATTCATCCTCTCCCGAGACTCTCGATAGCGGAAAAACTAGCCATGCCAGTTGGAGCCTCCAGCATCTACTCCGCGCACATTTATTTTCACACCAACACACTCTCGAGTCTCTCTCGAACATTTTTTCACTCTTTTTATCCCGATGGTGAGTTCTCTTTTATTTTATTTTCTCTCTCTCTCTCTTACTCTTTATACACTCGTTATTATATACATCGGAGCAACTCTCACGAAACCTATCCACTTATATACTCCACATCCGACTAGATATGAGTTTTCCGTCCTCGTCTTTTTTCCTTGTTCTTCATTTTGCCCAGTTCTATCCGTCTCTGTCGGTGAACTCAACGAGCTCGTAATTTTCGTCCGCGTACGCGCTCGATGAGATTTTTCATTAACGCTCCGTTCTCGCTCTCTCGGCGTATAAATCGGCGGCGAGTGCAACGATGCACGATGCAACCGAGAGCGAGAGACAATGCGAGAAAAGAGAAGTCTTCCCGGAGGGCTGTTTACGATTCGACGCTTGGACTTATTGTATATCGGACTCGAACGACGGGAAAAGGATTTTTATACTTTGACGATCGTTGTACGGACTCGCCCATTTCAGGAGCGCTCTTTATCTCTCGCCGGAGTCGAGAAAACCGCGAGATGTATTTTCGCTTTGGAAAAAAAAGGGAAAATTTATATGCGATTTTTTTTTGCACAATTTGTGGGTTTTTATTTCGTTTTTCATTGACTTTTTAATTTCTTTTTTTTAAAGTGAATTGAGAGAACGTATTGATGATTCTATGCAATCATTTATATACTGAATGTATTACGATCAGCCATTATTTTTGTTTTTATCTTTTTTACCCTTAGCGTGAATATGTTTCAATTGTTTTTTTGATTTATCATGATTTTTGAACTTTTTCGTAATAATTTGTCTTACATTGAGAGTAATGCATTAACTTATGCATGTATATGAATGAATTCAATAAAAAAAATGCATCGTCTAGAAATCAAGATTGAAAATTGACTGACAATTGCATTTTTTCATATTTCGTATTATTAGTGTAATACATATGACGTCAAAGAGGTCCAATACATAAATTTTCAAAAGATTATATTAGAAATAATTTTACTCGATGATTTTTGCTTCGAGATATTCGCACAGAACCGTCTGAAAGAAAACCAGGAGTTGCGAGTCGATTTAACGATTTACCTCGTGCAAAATCGATGCACGGACTCGCGATTATTATTTCCACTTGTCTAGGCGCGCACGTTTAGACACAATTATATAGAAAAGGGAACCAGGAGAGCATTTCCCAATAACGACCGTGTTTCCTCTCCGAGCTACCGTCCGAGCCTGCCATTATGTCCATCCTAATTACCTTTTAATTTTCGAGAGCCTCCGGTGAGCACATTTGTTCATTCATTCATCTCCTCCGTTACTTTTCTTCAGACACATTGACCTCTCTCTATTTACCGAAATTTTTGCTATGTCATCACAACAATTTTTATATTATAATGAATTTTAACAATGTTGTCTCGTGATTATTTTATCGCTTACTCGATTTTAAGATAAACTGTGGAAAAAGATATATTGAATGGAAGCATAGTAAACTCGTGAAAAAGTTGTTTTTTTTTAAAGAGATGCAATATATTAAATTATATATTTTTTAGATTTATTTTTGTAAAAATTTGTTGTTAAAATGATGTTAATTTAACACCATTTAGTGCATAAAATTAATGAAGTAACTCTATTCGATGCAAATAAAAAAGAGATACAGATTAAACAACTTAATAATATAAAGAATATTTTGGAATAATGTAAGTTTTGATTTATTTGTAAGGTTCATGCACATTATATGCAACTTTGTTCGTAAAAAATTCCATGTTAGCAAGTTCGTAAATTATTTTTTGTCTTCCTCTTTCTGAATGCAGAGATTTATCCTGATGTGCGGTAATTTACTATCTAGACTTGTTCTTTTAATAAAGTTTTTGTATACTAATTTTTTTCATAATACATGTAACGTTGATGTTAAGTAGCAAATGTTCTGGCAATGTTTCACAAATTTTTGTATTCAAGTATCAATTCCTTGAAATAATTATACTTCCCCTTAATCCTGATTAACCAAAAATGCCCTCGAGGACGAATTTGCTCAATGATATTTGGATTATGGGTCATAAAATGAT
This sequence comes from Cremastinae sp. A BG-2022a, assembly GCA_030522545.1. Lineage (NCBI taxonomy): Eukaryota > Metazoa > Arthropoda > Insecta > Hymenoptera > Ichneumonidae > Cremastinae sp. A BG-2022a. Next base: position 9,484 of record JAPYYW010004236.1, read on the forward strand.
GTTTTAGTATTCATACTCGATACTCGATAAAATAATTTTTCAATAGATGTTGCTTATTTCATCGATGGTGCAATAATCATCGTCCATTGAAAAAATTTTATTTTTCAAGAAAGTATCGAGCTCTGTCCATCCCTGTCGCTAAAAACATCGATTTTTAACCTCGTGAAATCAGCAAATAACACCACTCAACATTTTTTACCAAACACACCGGTGTTATTGGTTAACACCGCGAAATTTTTTACAGTGCATATGCAAATCGAATAAAAGGGAAGAATCGTGCGAATTTTCAACAATAAAATCCAAAAAGTAAACGATTAAACTATATGAGAAACCTCAATAATATTTTTTTTTTAATTTTTTTAAATAATGTTGCATTGGAAGTTATTTATTTGAAGAGAAGGAAGAAGGATGAGAGGTCCGAGTGAATAAATGAGCGTGCGAAGGTGAATCACGATAAATCGAGCGAGGAAGGCTGTCGGGGACGTCGACGCCTTTTTTAAACGGTAAAAAGGGTAAAAAAAAGAACGTATAAGAATGAGCCAGCTCGCGGGACGTGTATCGATGAATCTCGTCCTTGCTTTCCCATACAACATATTTTATATATTTGTACATAATGCGGCAGCTCCCTCGTGTATTCTCCGTTGCGAAAAGCGAGCGAATCTCTCTCTCGTGTTCGATCCCGATGAATTAATGCGAGTCGATCGGAGATTCTTCTCAGTCCTTGTCCTCCGTCTTCTCTGTAAACGACAGCGGTCAGACTCCCCCGAGATAACCCGACTAACAGACGACAGCCTCCGAGATAACTCAATTCACCGAAACGATAAAAAGACCAAAAAAAAATAAAGAAAAAAATACGCATTTATTTTTTTCAACGTTTGAAAAAGAATGAGAGGAATTTCAAAGATTAGCGCGAGACACGCAATATTATTATAATTTGTCTCTTTTTTTTTTCGTCGACACGGCGCACGTTTCTTTTTTTTTTCTATCGTTTGAATTTTATCGGACTTCTGATACTAACCGGAAACCCTTGTTACACGCGTTTGTCGCGCGCTACCGTGATTTTCTCCGCGATCTGTACGAACACACGCCGGAAATGGACGCCTTATCTCTCGGCTATTCTCGCTATTTCTTTGCAACATTTTTATTCATTTTATCTCGAGCGCGAGTATTTTTCTTCTGATTTTCATTCATTTTTATGTTTATTCACTCGGAAACTTCGACGCGATTTCTTCGGTTGCGCGAAGCGGAGAGCTGGATGTATGAAGAAAAGAAAAGAAAAAAAAGAATGAAAAAAATATTACGAGCACAAAATCGCGAACGAACGGGATTCGCGGGAGAAAAAGAAAAGAAACCGAAATAAACCAGAGCGAGGAATGACGAATTGGACCACTTCCTTCCTTCGCGGTTTCGAGCTTTCGCGCTTTTATTATCGCCGTTTCGTAACGTCGTAACACGAATTCGACCTCGTTAAATTAATTAAACGCCGAGCGAGAGAAAAAAGATCTGTTTTCGAGATTTTTTTGCAGCAACGAAAACAAAAACTGGCGATACACGTTCCAACGACCAATTATAAGGTGGTTCGAAAGGAAAACCGGAAACCAAAGTTCACAATTATAAAATAGGTCTTTCAATTTTTTTTTCTTCAAAAAGTATGGAAAATATATTTTCATACAAAGGTTTTTACTTTTTTTCACGATGTATTATTTTCAAGACTAATTGTAGTTAACATATTTCATTGAGCTTTTACTTGATCACAATAATAATGAAAATTGCAATTTTGAGTAAAAATCAATATAGTATTTAACCTACTCACTTGACAGAGCTTCATGTTTGCCAACGAAAGGATAATCGAAAAGAAATGGAGGCATTACATTTTTGCGGTGGATTTGCAGAAAATTTTGTACCGAAAAAAAAAATAATATAGATTAAAAATGGTAAAAAATATGGAACTTATATGACTGTAAAATGATTGTAAAGTGAAAAAGGCTTAACAGAAAAATAATCATTTACAGCTAACATTCTGATTGTTATTTAGAAAGTGATTGAGACCCAAAAATTTTGAAATCAATACAATATTTAAATCCTTTGCAAGTGTCTTAATTCCTATACTTTACATATAGTTTGGAATAAGAATTTTTTATTGGCAGACAATTATGTCGGATAATTAAATTTTGCGAATATCCATCGCTTCCGGTGAATTTATTAAACATCATTCATATCTCGTAAACGGGAAGTTTTAAGGTAGTCCGATGATTTCTGCCTATCCAAGATTTTGTGATGAAATTTGGTGTATGTTGAGATTAATATATGTTTCTTGCCTTGTGTCCAAATTTTGATATCATTCGCTTGCTAGAAATTGAGGTATTAATTCTTAAAAATGAGACATTTTTGCTATCTCTCATAAGTCTTTTAACAAAAAGTTGTGATTTTTGACGATCAATATTTCGATTTCTAGATAGTGAAGTATCTTTAAATTTGGCATACCTTCTAATATTACACCAAAGAACGTTAATACAAATTTTGAATCAAATATTTTGCCTCAACAATTGCATACTTAAGGTAGTACGTCCGCAAACGAGTTGAATTAAGAAATGGTTGAAATTTGACATATATGTTATTTAACACATTATCCGAAGATCTGTGCAATTTGAATAAGTTTGACCGCCCCAAACCTGAGATATTTTTTGTCAAAAATGACTATTTTCTGCAGTCTCCCATAAGAGCACGTGTTAAATATTGCAATCTTCAATCCGAAATATCTTGAAATCTAGACGGTGAACCTTCTTGA
>JAPYYW010004237.1:0-12012 GCA_030522545.1 Cremastinae sp. A BG-2022a
AAGATATTTAGGATTGAAGATTGCAATATTTAACACGTGCTCTTATGGGAGACTGCAGAAAATAGTCATTTTTGACAATAAATATCTCAGGTTTGGGGCAGTCAAACTTATTAAAATTGCACAAATGTTTGGATAATGTGTTAAATAACATGTATGTCAAATTTCAACCATTTATTAATTCAACTCGTTTTCGGACGTACTACCTTAATACGCAATGAATGAAAAGTTAAAATTTAGCGGTTTCGTGTGACGAATGCTCAGACGAGAGCATGGGAAATTCATGAGCGGGAAACGGGATATTATTAGTGGTGGGCCAAGTACCGCTTCGAAGATTCTGCGGATAGCCACCTCGTTTATATACTAATACCAAGCGAAACTCAAACGGATATGGAGAAGAGAGAAAGAGCGAGCGAGGACGAGACAGAGTACGAGGGTCGTCTTCTGTATCATCGCGTACACGCTACAGCACATTTACAGGACCAAAAATGTGCAGTAGACGTACATTTAATAATATATGTTCACATGCATGTATTCATATAGACACGAGATTCAGTGCATATATCAGACATTGTGCATAGCTGCTTTCACCTCAGTTATCTTAATTACATCTGTAATGCACACCGCAAAGCCTTGTACCACGCTGTGCACGTCTGCACACTCGATGTCTGCGCGACACGAGTGAACCCTTTCTCCTCTCTTCATCCCTCGCGAAACATACACCAGAAACATCTCCCCCTTAATCGACTCATTCACGCACATACGCACTCCCTCCTACGTTCATTTGGCTGCACGGAGAGTTCTCTCGATTCTGGTCGAACCTCGAAATTGCATAATGAGACCTCGATGGTAAATCATCGTAGTTTTGATTCTTTGATGATATTTTTCAAATTTTCCTTCGATTCTCAACGTTAGTCTTACCTGAAACAGAAAGCAAATATCTTTAATCAATAGCAGTTCGTTAATCAAGTTTTTGTATACTTCTAGCATGATATATAAAATTGGATATTTAGGTCGTGAATGGTATTTATTGACTCGTTCAAATACAACGGAAACTTCGAAATTTTACTAACCATCGAGGCAATGAGTTGATATCTAAGTCACAATGATTGATTACTTTATTTGCTTTTCATTTGTTTTCGGAGTCCAGCAAAGGCTAATCTTTTGGTATTATCCTTGATAAAACACGAAAGTTCCATTCAGGACGCAGACGATGAAATATGACTTCTCCAATGATAAAAGTTTGAAGATTAATGAAGAAAAAACTTGGAGCGAACTTAGAAATAAATAGGATCGATTCTTAGTGTTTTTGGGAATCGTCGCCAGGCCAAAATTGATGAGATTCGTTTCGAAGAGTCCTTGAATATTTTCGTAGGTACGAGCGTATGAGTTTTATAGCAACAACTGGTACGGGTTCGTACCAGTTTAACGTCGTAATAATTATAGTCAGAGTTCGTGTAGTTGTATAAGCTCAGAGTGTACATACACACATGGAATACATACATTTATAAAACGTAAAATACTGTGCGTGACGCTTCGACGGACGTAGAAATAATAAAGTAGTCGGGGGTAAACGTGAAATAGGCTGGCTCGATTTTTCGTGATGAATCAACTCAACACGCGTAACTTTTTCCTCTACTTTGCTGTTCCCTCGCTCATTGCCCAGTTATTCCTTATCCTTATCTACGGAATTATTTAAATTACGTCCGATATGAGACTTGTTAGTGGGAAAAAAATGAAGCAAATTATGACTTCTTTAATCTTTCAGAAAAACGTTTTTGAAATAGAAGTAAGGAATTATTTAATACTTGCAGAAATTGGCTTCGTGACAGCACTTTGGAAAGTTTGGAAAATACGCAAGGACTTGACCTCTGGTCAATTATGATACGTAAGGGAGAGCATGGAGCATAATACCCCCATGATGCCGACTAGCTCAAATAAGAGTGATATAGCTACGGGGTGAGTACCGTGGGCGCACGAGGAAATTATGATCCCGTCCTCGCCGTAGCTTTCGTCGTCCTCGGCTGTCGTGATTGCATAACAATGAGGAGAGATTCCGGGAATTGCTTTTACGTGTCTAGAATTACTGGGGAACACAATGCTCGATGGTGTCCGGGTGGCTTTCACCACCATCACCAGCATCGTCACCGCCACGACCACCGTCAACGAACTCTGCAACCCCCGTGAACACACGCCCAGCTATGTTGAACGACTATGCATCATTGGGTAATTTCTGGCGAACGATTCAATTGAAGCTCGTCGGCATGTCTAGTATGTGAACATAATGGAGCACCCGTCTATGCCGGACGATAAGCGAGAGGGGAAAGTCTGGACGCTCGCCTACTCGCACGTACAGATATAAGCACCTGATGCTTCAGGTACCTGCAGAGCTGACATTGCCACTGGCTGAGCATCCTGAGGCTCCAGCTCTTATATGCATGTTCAATTCATTCTCTTCCCTTTTCAATCTTATCCTTTCGAAAGGGGATCAGAGAACAGCTTCAATAATGGAATCTCTAGAAACAACTGATGCTGCGCCTCTTGATTCGCCGTGAGCAGAACATGGCTCTCTTCGTTTAATCTTCTGGACAAAGTGAAATAATACAACCCTTTGAAGATCGGTTCACCCTCGCAATTATCTTCTCATTGCTGTGTTCGCGTATTCTCCTCTTAAACAAACCTCTGCATGTGTGTTCACCCTTCAAATTGTTTTCACATGTCATGGGCAGATTACCGATACTGCTCTCTGATTCTCTTTTCTTTTGTGATACAGGACACTGAATTTATGTTTGACTCATATACTTTGATATCTGAAACGTTTCCAATCAAGCGAGTATGTTGGACGTGTGTTTATGAATAGGAGAGACCGCAATTGAGTCCTCGGTTCAGTTTTAATAGAGAATTAAAATTGAAGAAGTCATAATTTATTTTACATTCTTGCGACGTTAAATCATTATGGATTTAAAGTAGTTATAAATTGATTCCACGCGTTTACATGTATAATTTTACCCCTTTATTGAATCACCACAAAACGTCAGACAATTTTCGAGAAGTTAGCTGAAGCTCGAATAGTTACGTCAAGTTTAACTTTGTATTAATGTATATTGTAACGATTTAAATGCAAAATGTCGCTTTTGATTGGAGTGTATATCGTGGAACTATTCTATGGGGCTTAGAAAGTTCAATCATTTTCGTGAAGAAACTTGGATGAAGCTCGCAAGAAACATTTCACTACTTCGCGACGAACCCTTGGATAACCTGCGCGAATCGTACGTGCAATTTACGAACTTTACCGTGTGTAGACCGGAAGAAACCTGCTAAGCGATAACTTTTTCCAAGCTGGCACGAGGGATTCTTGTTTGAAAGTCTAGCCCTTGTGTACCATAAGAATCCCTGTACGAGCCGAACACGTATAATTTTTGAAAAGATTGGGTCGTGCGAAAAGTTTCGCAGGGTGGAAACTGCTCGCGATCTGCGACGATTCAGGTGCTCGATAATTCCCTGTAAAATTTTGTTTTTACATTTTTTGTCCAAAGAATTGAAAAACATTTAGGTTGCGAAAAATTGAGTTCGTACAGTTAAATGAAAGAATCTTGAGGGCAATTTGAAAAGACCATTAAGAAGTCACATACGTTCAAATGGGAGATAGAATCGCCAAGATTTCAATCAACAGTAAAGAGCATAGGCACGGTGAAGAAAAGAACTGTTTTGCCCGAGGGGTTGAAATGACGACGCCACGGTCGACCATCGTTATTCACCGTCTGGAGATCTCAGCAAACACCATAGAGATATTTTCGAGATTCGAGTCTCCGCTTTGCCATTTTCCCCTTACTCTCAATTTTCGTGAACGGAGGGGTCGTTGAGGGATCTTATACGCTCATCACTCGGATAATTCCGGCTAGCATTTCTGCATTGTGCCATCTTGCGATACAAAATAAGATTCGAAACTACAAAATCCTCTCGTCGAACCAGAAGCAGAGAAGTAGCTGCCAACCAGACGTTTCTGAAACCCGAGACCCTTTCTTCATTCCAGTCTGGTCCGTCATGGATCTTCACCATACCGAAGAAGAGGAATAAGCCCCAACATTGAATATATTCTCGAGTACCTTAGAGATTTCAATATCATTCCGAAAGATATAGTAGCTAGATTCTTGTGGCACGTATACCCGACTCACGTTTGCAGCCCAGAACAAAACATTTCTTTACATTAAGTGGGGCATATCTTTTGTTACGTTACAATGAAATACTTTTTCCGAGTTACATTAAGGTACCCGGCTGGAAATTCAAGTGCGGATTTCATAAGAGCTGCGGAATATAATCTAGGGATCCGGCTGCCTGATAAGACAATGCTCAGGTTACCTAGTATGTGCCTTTTTCTCAATTTTGAACATATGCGTATCAGGCAACCATTTCCCGTACCATAGAATGATCCGGGTAAAGTAGCCCCGAGTCAAAAATTCGATTCTCAATCCTAAATATCTTCAATGCTAGATGGTGCATCTTCTTACAATTTAGCATAGCTTTATAGCTCTTTATTATATTTCAAAGAAGCTTCCCTTAGTTTAAAAAAAATTGGTAAGATTTTTTTTCGTAATTTTCATACGTATGTAGCAAGTACACTTCCCCTTGAATTTTGAGTATGTTGATTTTGAAACAATCTGCAACAACTTTTCTTAATAAAAAACTTAAGCTCAAAAATTACTTGTTAAGGAAATAAATGTAGATAAAAACTTTATTTGACTGTACCGATGGAACTACCTTAAACAATTCCAAATATTTTTCTATATAAAACGAACTATTGCATAAAATTCAATAAAACATACTAGTATATAGAAAAAAGCATTCCAATGAAACCTTCCTGCTTTTATGGTTGATTCATAAAAAGCAGACCACAGTCATTGCCAAAGACCCTCGCTATCCTACAGTATATTTACCCTTAACCTCTGTACACTCTCAGAAGATGTGCGTCTACGAGCTTGTTTGTACTGAGCACCCTCGATCGATACACGTCCTGTGAAAGGTTTTAACCGATGGTACAGATAGGAAACACGATGCTGCCACGGTAGTGCAGCGTTCCTTGGACCTCGAGTCCATAAGTCATCCGTCTTCGATATTAGCAATCTGGTCGTGGTAGTACGACGTCGAACCGACCCTACAAGCCATAACGGATCACTTTGAAAGTTACACAGCAGGTGGTGACTCTGTAGCCAGTTTGTCCAAACTCGAGATAAGTATGAACGCTTTTCGTACCTTGATATTGGCGCCTTAACCAAGCGCCCTTCTGTACTATATCAAAGTAACTACTCTATAACTGCAGCATTGCTCATGAGAAGCTAATTTCCTTAGGTGCAGTAGGGAATGGGACAGGCGCGATAAACACACTACATTGTTATTGAATATTTCGCGAGAAAATGTCCGATAAATATATGCTATGGTTTGACATGAAAAATTGCTCGTGTAAGTCGTTAAAAATTATTGCAATAAAGTAGAGAATTGTACAGTTAAGATGAAAAGTTTCTACGTGTAGGGTGTATAAAACAGATACGTGCCTTGCGAGAGAATAATTCCTAATTTTTTTAACGCGTTGAACGCTATTATAAGCTGGTGCCATGATCAAAAAATGGACCAAGGATGTAACCTGCAGATGTCAGAGGAACAGGATTAAAGTAGAAATAATCTCGTGCAGCAGCTAACTACGTTTTACGGTGGGGTTATCGCTACTCAATCGTAAAAAACGCTCGTACAGAGAAGTAACGACCACAGAACGTTGAGAAACCCATCGGAGAAAGACACCGTTCGTAACGATTGAATGTCTTGCACTGGGTTTCGACTAGCGTTTCTTGAACAACTTTTACCTATGTGTATATAACCTGCGAGGTCTTAGATATTACCAGAACATGTGCAGATACATGATGTAGCTTTAAACTCGTCTTTCTTATCTTCGAGTCACCAACGGGGGACTGAAGAACACGCTATCAAATCGTGCGTTAACTGTACCAAATACGAGAAACGTCTTTTCACGATCTCAAGACCTCGTTATAAATTCCAAGACAATGAAAGCTACAGCATTTAGAATCAAGGCGAATTCCTCAGTAGGTAAAAATAATGTATTTTCTTACTAATGGAATAAAAGACTTTGCAAAAAAATTCGGAATTGCACTTCACGAAGGAAGATAATATACGTTGCAAACGATAAAATATATGAATAATAATATTGGCACACGAAAAAAAGTGGTCTGTACGTTTGACCAGATCCCCATATCTTTATATATTTTGGTACGCTGACTCCGAATCTGGGGTCTGTTTTGTCTATACGCCGTCAAAAATTCGAGTAAATTGTGAAAAAATAAAAATTGTAAAAAATTGATATTATTATGATAAAACAAATGCTCTGAAACTAAATCAAGTATGATTTTGATGTATTTTGATCCGCTGAATCCGAATCTCAAGTCTATTTGATCCGCACACTCTTTAAAATATAAGTAAATTGCAAAACCCCCAAAAAATCTATAAAATTTAGAAAATTTTCTTTAACACAGTAACTGCAATCTTTTGCAATTTTCAGAGATTTTTTGGGAGTTTTTGCAATTTACTTATATTTTAAAGGGTGTACGGATCAAATAAGCTTAACATTCGGATTCAGGGAATGAAAATACATAAAAATTAGGCTTGTCCTAGTTCGATAAAAATTTTTTTATCGTGAAAACTGCAGTTTCTTTGCCATTTTTAACGGTTTGTCGCAATTTACTAAAAATTTTGACGGTGTACGAACAAAACGAACTCCGGATTCGGAATCAGCGCGCCAAAATACATAAAAATATGGGGGTCTGGTCAAAAGTACAGACCACTTTTTTTGTGTACCAGTGTAATTTGAAAACTCAATCAGTAGAAGACCAAGTTTAACGATACGTGCATAAATCAATGCACACATGTGTTGATATTGAAAGTCTGAACGAACGTCCAAAGGAAAAACATGTCTGTATACATTCGTATGTATTTGAGAGTAAAAGGCAGAATTGAATAGTTGTTCAATCGGAATAACCTGAACTGTAGCATAGGCGCGCCAAGCTTGCAACAAAAGTAGGACAATATTGGCAAATGAGATGGTACATTTGCTGGGTGTGCTGGAAGGCCATTGTCAAGAGGCGCCGGAGCCACGATAGTCAAACGGACGAGCTATTGGTGGTGGGCACGCCAGGCGTAATTGCACGCATTGTTTGATGCGTGACATGGCAGACGATTCGAATCGCCACGATGAACATTCGTCCGGAGCAGTTCTCCAGTTTCCGTCTCTCTTTGGCTCCCCTTTTTTGACTTTGCACTCGACAGATAACAGAGAACCATTCTGCGTCTATACACCAGGTTTTCTCTCCCTCGCTCCGCCGTTTACCATGTCCTAAAACGAGCACCGCCCGTTCATGATTTATTCTTGTATCCAAATATTTTTTCCTTTATCTACTATATACGTACATATACAATATACGTAAGTTTGCACAATGTTCACCCATCTCGATGAATCGAGAGTCGTATTCCTGCAGTCTCCCGCCTCTCGTATAATTTTCAAACGAGCGTGGTGAATGGCAATATAGCGGGGAATGAGACTGAAATTCTGCCTCCTATGTCGCCTATTTATATTTGATAAGAAATGGCCAAGGGTGTTTCGACCCTGGAGCACTTTGATGGGTGGGTGGCTCAGCTCGTTCTTATCCATCACATAAGTAAGTTTGCGTGACCCGGAAGGCCGAATTCTATTTCTTCACCCGAGGGGACGCTCCTCGAGCAATTTCGTTGCCAGCTCTCTTTTCCACTTCCGAGCTATAGCCCATACACATGTGTTTTCCAGCATCGTATCAGGCCGCTACATTGGTTAAACAACTTGACTGTTTTTTGCGAGTGAAGCGACCCGTAGTTTTGTTATCGTCGCAACATCGAGCGCTTTTCATTCAGATGGATCTAAGGAACTCTTTTGAAAGAGCTTGCAAGAGGTAAATTGAGTCTTCTTCAAGAAGTTGGCGCCGCAAGACGAAAAAGTGACGTGAGATCTCATGAGCAGCATCTTGACGTCCTTTTCGTTGTGCCGGCAAAATGCGAATGGCGACGAAGCGCGCGTAGAACGAACGATAGTTCTGTCGCACCGCGTTATCGCAAGGTCCATCTGTATTCACGGCGCTCCAGGCTTATCTTCATACCAAGCACTTTCTCTTCCCATTTTCTTCTCACTCGCTCGCTATCTCGAACGCGGGCGTCTTCGCTACCCTTGTTCCTTCCTGTCTTTCTTCGATTTCACCGAAGCACTCTGCCTTACTTACTCGTCTCTCTCTCTCTTTGGACTGTAACGCCATCTGGAAAGCTGGATCTCGCCACGCTACTGTCGCTGCTCGCTCATACTGTCACTCCATCGTATCAGCATCTCTGTTTTCTACCTTATCACCTTGTCACATCCATGTAGAACTCTCGAGAGAGGTATTTCTCCAACGCCAATCTGCATGCTTACCTGTGCGCTGCTCATCCCTTATCCTACCTCATTCCTGCACTATTCAACAGTTACTAAATCATTTTTCGTACTATGAAACATCAATAATCATTTTCTACTGGATATAGATTTATTTTCGTAAACGTTGAGTTACCCTATATTTTTTTTATTCCAACACTATTTTCGATAATGAAATCTTATGGCGTTTACGCAAAGTTCGATCTATTGTCTGCTACATTTTTTTTAGTATCGCATGGTAATAGGTTCAAAAGATAATGAGGCGAGCTGAACTTCGCGATTCAGGTTTTCTTTCTTCGAAGCGTAGGCAGGAAAGATTGAAAAGGATTTCTCGGAGCAGCTCGCCATTCGCTCGAAAGCCTCCGGTAAGTGGAGGTAGCCTAAGAAAAAGTACACACGAGCCAAGCCGGTCTAACCAGTATGTATACTCACCGCTCGCTGAGCGTTCAACGAACCCTAAGAAGACTCGATCTGTGCTTTGCTTGCACATTTCCTTTATGTTCTTCAACGTTTGTTCATCGTCACCTCACTTGAACCTGACGTCCACGATTATGTTTCGTTCTCACGTACGTGTTCTTTCTTGTACATCGCTAAGTCGATTGCACCTCACTATCGCAAATAACATTCGAACCATATCAATTTAATATCACGTTTCTTTAACTAGAATTGGTGTGTCGATTATCTCAATGATAAAAAAAAGAACAACCATTTTTCTGATGTTATATTGAAGAATCAAATTTATTTATTTAAACGATGATTATCTAATTGATTAAGTTTATTACACGTTATTTTGTTCTACTTTGATATCGATAAAATACATACATTTTGATGAGTGCATACTGATACTGCATCGATAAAAAATATAAAAGGTATGGAAAGTAATCTACAAGCGTTTCTCAGTAACAAGCGTTTGCCTAAGGCGATCGCGTAGCGCAATGTCGTGTACTCCGTGATCGTACCTTATTTCTCCGCCTCCGGTTCTCGTTCCAATTGAAGAAAACCACGGTGTGGTTCAGTCACGTTTCCGCGTTCTTTCTTCCGGTAAAGTGGTTAACAGTAGCTCGAATTTCCAGAATAATGTATTATCAGCAATATCTTTTTTGCTAGTTTATAGAGTTATAATGCTAGAAACAATCGTTTTAATAATCGTTAATCGATATAAGAAAGAAAATCAGAATTGTTATGCATTTTTCTGGGTACGAGCAAATAAAAGTAGGAAAGACTTCTATCGCAAATAGTTCAGGTCACGTATGAGGATGCATTCGAAGATCGAGCACACAAGACCTATTTGTTCGAGCGGAAGGAAACTCGATGTCCGGATCTTGGCTCGTTCACTTTTGCTTCCTTTTAAAAAGGCCTTTGGTATTTTCGTCAGTTTGCGAGGAAGTTATGGGATTACGTACATATTCCCCCAAGACCTTTACTAGGGTACTATTTCCCGAAGGAAAGGGTAAGAACGCAATTACACGAAGAAGGCGCGCACCGGACGTTAAATATCCAGCTTGTCTTCCAGAGACTCGCGCCCAATTGAAGAGCGCGCTTGGACCAATTTTCGTTGGCTGTAACCACGCGCTCCCTGGGCTCCTTGTATATGTATATATAACGAGACGGATAACTGTAAGAGGAAAATGCTACGCTGTTCGCAACGCGCCTTACACCGGAGGATTTAATTAAGGCGTTAATTGGAAAACGGCCAGGCTTAATCGGAGACCATTTTCTTCCTGGTAAAAAAAGCTTAGCTCGCGTGATAACGAGCAACTTTAAGTACCATCCCAATCCCTTTATCCGACCTATAACGGTGGATAGAACTTTATTCGGTTTTTTTCGGATCAATGCTCGAGCAATGCCTCATATCTCGTTTTAGACGTTAAATTTGTGAAAATTTATACAAAATGTAAAAAAATCATTATTTTGAAAAAATAGTGAAAGTTTATCCTTCTTTTCGACGTTTGCTGGAATAGTACTATATATTTGATGGTGGTACGTTTTTATTAAGTAAAAACTAAGCTGCATAAACAATAAGCTTGTTTGGATGCAAACTCGGTTGCGTCCAAGTAAAACTGTTTCCAGTATTTTCAAAGAAAGCATTACCGAAAATCCAGGATATACTGGGCATTACATAGTGCGTCTAATTGGCAATTATAATCCCTATTCATTAGAACAATCCCGAAATGAAAGTGCGCGCAGGCGTCTCGTGTGCGCTGCTCCTTCTCCGAGAGCGTCGACCATTAACGAGTCTGGCGGTGGCGCGTTTATTCGGCTCGCTGCGTAATAATTCGAGCTCGAAGCGCCGGCAACGAGAGGATTATCGTCGGCTATTTTCGCGATAAAGTGGTTTCCTTTGTAATTGCTTCGGTCACGACGAAACAGCTGCGCTTTCGAATCAACACGCTGTTTCCCTTCCTCTTGATCCTCCGATGAAAGTTCCCTATCTTTGTACTAGTCGGTTTACACCTATAACAAATCCTTTGGCGAAAATCTCCTTTTCGCAATTCATTCTCTTCGGCACGCACGCTCTTTTCTCTGAAACCATTGTTATTTTCACACGAAAGATACACAAAGTACAAGAGCAGAAATACCATCCGTCGAATTTAAATTGCAACGAAAATGTCTCTCTGTGGCTCGAGAAATCTTTCTCCCTGTGTATATCAATTACTATATATATATATATATATATAACAGAACTTTGAGAAATACATTTTTTTTATATTGCATTTATTTATAAACTATCGATAACGTATTAGGTTGTGAATATTTCGGCGGGCTGCCTATTGAACTGTCTGGTAGGGAGAATAATAATGTTGAATAGGGAAGTTTGGGGAGAGAGCATGCGTTGGAAATAGAGGTCCAGATCGAGTGATCCCATTCCACCTTCACCTGAATGCGTTTCTGGGTGGTGTATGCCTATAATCGTGATTTCGCATACATTCATCGCTAATGTGTTTGATTGTGCAGTGTGCCTTGCGTTTTCGCTGCCTCTATCCCGTGCGAGCGCACATGCAGACGCCGTGTGTCTATTTGAGAACAAGCGTCGAGAGGACCGTTGAAAACCATCGAGATTCCGCAGTCTCGTGTATGCGCAGATAGACAGTTCAGACAACACAATACAATGTATATAAACACTTCATCCAACGATCATACCGATTTTCAACTTCGAGTGCGATTCATCCAACAGTCCCTCTTTCTCTCTCTTTCTCGCGATCACGGTTCATTGCATAATACGTTTAGTATGTTCAACATTGCCGCATAAGCTTTACCAATATTTCCCAGCATTAATTGTTCATTAGTCTCTCATCAAAATCCATTTATCTATATCGTAGATGAGTTAATTTTTTCCTCACGTGTATGTAAAACAGACTCTTCTCTGTTTTCAAGTTTCTGTTCCCCTACAGACAACAATAATAACAGCAATAAATAGATATTAACAAAAATTCAACGCAAATGCACATGTCTCTCTTTCTCTCTGTTTCTTGCTATCACGGTTCATTGAATAATACGATTAGTACGCTCAACATTGCCGCATA
>JAPYYW010004238.1:0-12010 GCA_030522545.1 Cremastinae sp. A BG-2022a
GTACGCACATGCGTAACGTATCAAGGAATAACTGTACCAATTTTCAACAAATTCATAAATAAAATCGATAAGACTATGATAGTTCTATAGGTACAGTCATATCAAAAGATTTTATTTCAATTTATCTCCATACTATGTGGTTTTAGAGCTTAAGTCAATTAAGAAAAGTTGTTGCTAATTGTTTCAAGAACAACATACTCAAAATTTAAGTTCATCCAAGATGACTTGTACTTGCTACATACGTATGAAAATTAAAAAATTCATAATCTTATTTTTTTTTAAACTAAAGGAAGCTTCTTTCAAGTACAATAAAGAGATGTGCAAAATTTTAAGAAGGTTCATCATCTAGATTTCAAGATATTTAGGATTGAAAATGGCAATATTTAATGCAGGCTTTTATGGGAGAGCACTGAAAATTGGGATTTGGAAACAATAAATATCTCAATTTCTACGTAGTGAAAACTCTTAAAATTTGGTACGCATCTGCGTAACGTATCAAAGAATAACTGTACCAATTTTCAACAAATTCCTAAATAATCGATAAAACTATAGAACTACCTTGAGATTCGAAAAATAAAAACGAATTTTCACATCGTCAGCGATCTCTACAGACGAGTTCCACCTGTCGCCCATAAAGCCTTTATCCCATTCTTATCACATTGGTTTCGGATCGTTGCGGACATTCTGGTCGACAAGTGGAACGTGTCCGCGTCCTCGGCTCTTCAAAATGGCCGCTTTCCTGGCGCTGTCCCCGTTGTCCGAAAAAAAAAATAAACAGTGCGACCCGCCGTGGAGAGTATTTGCGTAAACATTTTGCTGGTTCTTCGCGTGGGCGTCCCTGAATATCGCCGTAGACAGTTTTCGTTCGCAGAGGCGATAAAAAAAAACGTTGGAAAAAGAATGAAAAGCTGATGCGAGAAAATACATACGTATAGCGTTCCCGAGATCTTAAATGAGAAAGAAAGAGGTAAATCGAAACGAGAACCGACATCTTTGCGAAAATCGCGTCTCTCTCGCGATTATTTTTTGCATGCGGCTAACCGTAAAATTTCTATGTCAAGTATTTATTCCTGGGATATTCTCGAGTCCAAATACGGACGAGAGGTTAGTGGGCGAGGGAAACTGCGGGTTCCGGGGTGGGACGAGCCCGAGAATCTCGCTCGACGTTTATTCCAGTGTCCGAGTCGTTCTAGTCCCGGAGCAACGACGCGGCCGAGGCAAAATACAATTTATTTGAAAACGCATTCGAGTTACGCTCCACGTATTTTGCTCCTACGATTTACGAATAATTATTCTTCTTTCTCCTCTACTTCCGCTACTTTCGAACTGCAAGAAAAATCACATTTTATCCAACGAAAATATGCCGGGGTAAGCGATGATGACGTTATCAATCTCTATTTTTGGAAGTGACTTCGCGACGCCCTTCCCCCAACGTTGAGTCGCTTTTAACTCTCGTTCACGCTTTTTAACGTCCCTCGTGCCCTTGTTGATAATTCCGTAGGTATCAATATTATGTCAGAGATGAATAAATACAAAATTTATCCAATTTTTCTTTTTTCCACAATTTTTTGACACTTTAGTTCTTATGTTTTTTTTTTTCATTTATACCTTATTATATTTCTACTATCTGATTGTTTTTTTTTTTTAATTTTGAAAGATTTTTCAATTTTATCATTTCCATTTTTTTTTCTCTTTTTTTTTGTCAAATTTTACAGATAAATATAACAGTACGGATACAATTCTTGTATGATATTTGTAATGTCTTCGAGTAAATAAAAATAATTCGCAAAAAGAATTCTTTAAGCATTTTTGATGACAAGGTAGTTTATGATATTTACTCGTTATTTTTCTTATTTTTAATGAGTTTTTATCTAAACGCATCGATATGGGTTACTTCATTTAATTTTGTATTCAATTTTCATAAAATACATTTTTTTTTACAATTCTAAGACTTGGAATATTGCTTGGCTTCCTTTAATGTAATCAGTTGAATGTTTTTTTTACATAAAATCTATTTGTAACTAATGTCTAACATCTGAAAGGAAAATTTACAACAATTTAGTTACTCGCAGTTTTGCTACGCTATGAATAATATCATATTTTTATCTTTAATTAAAATTATCCGGAAAATTGAAACAATTTGGGTATGAAAATATTTTGAACTTACCCAGTTTTACAACAATTTAGTTACTCGGAGTCTGCACGGCTTCTAACATTGTGATCAAAACTGCTGTTATTTGCTATTCTTATCTTCCATACCTGCAAACTTATCTCACTGTTGTCGTATATTTCGGAATAGCTAGCTTATCATCGACCAGATATGTATCCTGTATTCATGACAGTTGTCTGTGGAAGAAAAAGAGATCTCTTGCCAATTGGTTATCCATTGCTGAAATTTGTGATTATAGAAAGAAACATATTAATTATAAATGTTGTTTCATGAACGATGAATCTAAAAATTGATTTTATCTCAGTTTAAAAGGAAAATAAATATCGATTCATCTTGAAAATAAAAAAAAAACTTCATTTACAATCAACGTAAAACATAGAAAAAATTTGTAACGATGGCTAACAACAATCTCAGTCCGTTTCCAATGTCGCTTTCGCAATTTTCACTATTGGGCAGTGAGCTGTATTTGAGACGGAGAGTACATTCAAGGGGTGATTCTCGAGAGAATTCACCAAGTAGATCCCAAGAAGAGTTGACGATTGATAGCCATGGTATTTATGAAGAATTGGAAGCATGGGCCAGACCGCCGCTGGTTCCTCCTAGAAACTTTCCAAATGTTTACAAAGGAAGTAATGATGGTCGAAAATCCAAATCAGGGTATTTAAAAAATGGATTTATGGAAAACATGAAAACTGCTTACTAGATTTATCTTCATACATGATATAATTTTTTGCAATATTTATTTGTTTTTACATTCTCACACTCATTTATTACATTTTTTCTTATTTCTACAATTTATTTTTGATTTCTTGCGGTCGTACAAAAAGAACAAAACATATTATTTCAGTAATTTGAATGATTTTTTAAATATTTCATTCGAAATATTTTATCTTATTTTTTTCATAGAAGTTTTAATAGAAGATTACAACGAGTTCAACTTTATTGTTACAGCGTTACAGGAATGTCGCTGGAACACATGTTCTGCTCCCGATGCAGAGAAGGATTCGAGGCTCAGGAGAGGATCGTCAACTCCAATGGAGAGTTGTGGCATCCGCAGTGCTTTGTATGCGCACAATGCTTCCGTCCCTTTCCTGAGGGCACTTTCTACGAGTTCGAGGGACGAAAATACTGCGAGCACGATTTTCACGTTCTATTTGCACCTTGCTGCGGGAGATGCGGTAAAATAATTTTTTTTTAAGAAGCCTCGATTGTTTTTCACCTGAAAATGATTTTCAAACTTTTTCCCCAAAAATGTTTGTTGTCTAGAAATCGAGATATTCATTTTTTATAATCGCATTTTTACGTATCTTTTCCTAAGGCCTTGTGTTAAAAGTTGCAATTTTACGCAATGAATATCTCGACGTCTGTTCGATGAAACTTTCTTAAATTTAACGCATATTTTAATATTACTTCAAAGAGCATCGATATAAATTTTCAAAAGATTTTCAAAAACTGATTTTTAAGAATGTATGAGCGATATTTTTAAAAATATGAGAATTAGATAAATTTTTGATACTTTGTTCTTGAGCATATGAAAAAATATTGTACCAAATTTAAAATCGTTTTACTGAATGGTTCAAGAGTTATCAAACTCTGAAGTTGTTGAGACTTAACATTACTTCTTATGGAGAATTCGTAAATTTGCACCGAATACAAATTTTTTAATAAGGAATTTTTGTGATTTTTTTTATATATACGTAAAGCAGTGTTTATTTTGTATAGTAGACAACATTTCAAAACATTTTACTATAATTTATTTTCGTTGTCTAAACAATAAAAAATGTTTAAATTATTGTTAAAATATGCTCAAGGTATAAATTGATAGTTAAACTAAGATTTAAAAAATTAGCAACTTTTTAGCAAAAGATAGAATCTGGATTTTACGAATTTCATGTCAAGAATTAACTTTTTGCTGGGATTATCTGTCCCATACATCCTCAAACACTAGAAAATCTTTATAAAAATAGAAACATGTATTTTATTTAAAAAGAAATTGAGTAATAAGATTTACAAAGTATACACAATTCATGTGCTGTCAAATAGAAGTATTTCTTTAATAAAATAATGAAATTAGTTTCTCAAGTCAGGGAGATAATTAAAATATCTGTAAAAAATTACATTAATTCTTTTTTTTTCAGGTGAATTCGTAATCGGC
Source organism: Cremastinae sp. A BG-2022a (assembly GCA_030522545.1). Lineage (NCBI taxonomy): Eukaryota > Metazoa > Arthropoda > Insecta > Hymenoptera > Ichneumonidae > Cremastinae sp. A BG-2022a. The sequence continues at coordinate 4,326 of JAPYYW010004238.1, forward strand.
CGTGTGATCAAGGCCATGAATGCAAACTGGCATCCAGGATGCTTCAGGTGTGAGGAATGTAATGGCGAATTGGCTGATGCTGGTTTTATAAGATGTCAAGGACGAGCGCTCTGTCATACTTGCAACGCTCACGTAAAGGCCGGCGCTCTCGGCAAACACATTTGTCATCAATGCCAGTACGTTGAATACTCGAAATATGAAATGAAGAATATTTTTATTTTATTTTCAAAACAATTGCTTTTTTTTTTAAATAAAGACACTGTCTCATGTTTTCGCACTGACTCAGCGTTAAAATCGAATTTTCAATTGTCAATATCTTTATTGAAAAGTCCTCAAAAGCACGTTTTTGTGCAATTTTTGTAGCTTAGAAATTTTCGTGATTGTTGCATTAAAAAAAATACATTTTTTCGTTTAATTGAAATTTTCGACAGAAGTTCTTATGTACAATTATATATATTTTTGCAGTGGAGTAATTGATGACAAACCCCTTCGTTTTCGTGGTGAGGTTTATCATCCCTATCATTTCAATTGTACAGCATGCGGGGTCGAACTAAACTCGGATGCTCGGGAAGTTCGTTCAAGACCAGGATACGCTGCCAATGAAATGGTTTGTGCTTTAGTTAAATAATTTGTAGTTCTTTTCTTTTAATTATAGTCAAATCATCCCTTAGTTGATTTAAAAATTTTCGAAAAATTAAAAAAAAGACGTAAAAATACGTACTGGTTTATAAACAATAAATAAATAGTGTTTTTAAAATTACTATTTGCCTAAATTTTAATTCATGAAATATTTCGTTTAAGGACGTATGAAACAGATAATCACTGCCAAAAGTATATTCTTGACGTTATATTTGTAAAATCTAGACTCTGGCTTTTATTAGAGTTGCCAGTCTTTTGAGTCTTAATTTGACTCTCAATTAGTAAATTCAGGATATTTTAACAATTATTTAATCATTTGTCGTTGTTTAAATAATTAAATAAAAAAATATTTTTAGTAAAACGTTTTAAAAGTACTGTCTATACAAAATGAACACTACTACGAATGTATTTAAAAAAAATTCACAGGAATCTCATATTTTTAAATTTGTATTTAGTGAAAATTTACGAATTCTCCATAAAAAGTAATGTTAAATCTCAGCAACTCTGGACTTTGATAACTCTTAAACCATTCGGTAAAACGATTTCAAATTCGGCACAAAGTTTTTTCATCTTACTAATATATAAATGTGAATGTTTGTATGTTTGGATGTTTGTTACTCAATCATGCAAAAACGTTTGCAAGGATTTGAATAAAATTTGTCATAGGCTACTTTATTTTAACTCATCGTGACCAGATGGCAATGCAGAGTATGAAATTCTATAGCAATCGACCTATCGACGATCGATTGACTTGAAATTTTTACTAGACATTGCATTTTAATAGAACAATTTTTGTATAGACTTTTTATTTCGAAATTGCAGCGGAAACGAAACATTTGAAAATATGACGTGATAAATTTTAAAATATATTAACATAATTCTAGCACCATTCTCTTCATTTTGCAAAAATCTTTAAAAATCACTCCTTATGAAGTTGATTTCATCAAGTGACAGTGAATTTGTCAACGAATTAAGCCAAAAAATTGATTTTTGAATCGTTTTTTGAATTTTTCAATATGAATTCTTGAATTCTGCCTCGAATAAGTAGCATTTTCGTTATCTATAGGAAATTTCCGATCGATTAAGGTCTTAAAATCGAAAAAATAAAATTTGAAAAATTTTGCGAATTTTTGAAGGTCCTTTCCATTTTTTCAAAAATCTTCAAAACGTCATAACTTCTTAAAAAATGCATGTATTAACGTAATTCCAACGCCATTTGCTTAGTTTTATAAAAATCTTAAAAAAATCACACTTTATAAAGTTCATTTCGTGAAGAAAAAGGAAAGATATTGCTAATTGAAATTTTCATGGGTCCACGAGACTCAGTGTGACTCACCAAATTTTTTGAAATTTGCAATTCCGTAGATAACGAAAATGTTAATTATTTCGGGCGAAATTGAAGAATTCATATTGAATAAACCAAGATACTGGATTTTGGATCAGTTTTTTTATTACCGCGAGGACGCGAAGCTTGTTAGTACGTTTATAAATGAAATATCAAAAATTTATTAAATTTTCATATTTTTAAAAAATATTGCTCATACGTCCTTAAACGAATCAGTTATTTTTCAATTATGTATAACGAGGAAAAGATACAAAAATTCATATTAAAAATATCTTTTATTGTTTATGGCAGAATGAATTGTATTGCCTGAGATGTCACGACAAGATGGGAATTCCGATTTGCGGAGCGTGTCGTCGTCCGATTGAGGAACGTGTCGTCACGGCGTTGGGAAAGCATTGGCACGTCGAGCACTTCGTGTGCGCCAAGTGTGAAAAACCATTCCTTGGTCATCGCCATTACGAGAAAAAGGGAATGGCTTACTGCGAGACCCACTATCATCAACTTTTTGGAAATTTGTGCTTCGTTTGCAATCAAGTTATTGCTGGTGATGGTACGGTTCAATTATGCATTAGACAATTTTTTTTAATCGTACAAATAAGAATATATTTTATCGTACTTTTTATCGTTTTGCTTGTAAAATAGAAAACACGTTCACTGATTCTGTGATGCGAAGATGACTAACAGAACATATTTGGGGATTTTTATTAGTCAAGAAATCTGAAAGAGGAATTACATGTTATCAAAAAGATTATCAGGAGTTTAGTAAAATAATGTCAAATATTATCGATAGTGTCTTGGGTATCTTATCAAATCTATCAACAACTTTTAAGATTAGATAGTCGACAACGTTGAAGATAACATTTATTCGTTGTGTTAGAACCATAGAGACTCATGGTTAAGATTTTCCGATTCGATGACTCGAAGAATTTTCGAGTCATTTTAACGTATGGAAAGTTTTGACTCAATGTCACGATGAGTCAAAGTTTGAATGATAAAAATAATTTATTCGTTTGAATTTTGCAGTTTTCACCGCCCTGAATAAAGCCTGGTGCGTCCACCACTTCGCCTGTGCCTTCTGCGACCAGAAGATGAATCAGAAGACAAAATTCTTCGAGTTCGATCTCAAGCCCGCCTGCAAGAAGTGTTACGAAAAGTTTCCTCAGGAATTGAAAAAACGTATGCGTCGGATGTACGATCTCAATCCAAAACGACTTCCAGTCTCATAATTCACAAGAGGAGAACAAAATGATTGTGTGCGTCTCGGAACGATATCATTGCGTTATCATAACCAAAGTGACAAATCATTGTTTTATCCCGCTGTTTACGTTTTTTAACAAATTTTATAACTGTATATATGCGCGTGTATGTATGTATATACACAGACATATTATGAACATATTAAGATGATGTTTAAGGCGTACCACGTGACACGTGAGCAATAGAGAGATAGACGAAAAGTGGGTACATGTTTTTCTTCAAATCGAGGAATATTTTGGAAAAAAATAAGAATTAAATATTATATTGTGTCGAGAGGAGAATAAAGCTTAACTTATCGAAATATTTCGATATCTTGAAGAAAAACGTGTAGGATTTTTACCTAATGGACGACTTAAACATCTTTTTAACAACAAATACTGTTACGAATTTGGAGCCAGTGATCTATCACTACAATATTCATAGAAATTTCATGAATACATTTTCGATACATTTTTATAAGAGTGGATATCATGGCAGTTTGAATGTTACATGAATAGTAGTTTAAAATTAATACGAAAGAGATCAATTGCGTATATAAATTATATAAATTAATTATTTACGTATATAAATAATTAATACTAAGATTTAACAGCGAATTTAAATAATTTTTTATCGTGGCCGTTTGATCTGAACTCTCTTAAAGAACACAATTCACAATGAACTTGCAAGATATCTGTTCAGATTTTTATAACGTGAAAATTGCTCGATCTTTTGAATCTCATGTGAGTAAAAAAATAGATTTTTAAAAAGGAAAAAAGTACGAGAGTCTTTCTTACTGAAAAAGAATTTAGGATTTTTTACAGACTGACATTTTACCTTTGGGTGGTTAGAAGACAAAAAGGAAAATAATAAAAATGTAGTAGCAATTATTCAATCCAATGTACCCACATTCTCATGGAGTTAATTTTATATAGTTTTTGTACGTAGACACAACTAAGCTTTTTTGCTTTATTTATTCGAAATTTTAAAAAAGTGGAATAAAAATTTGTATCCACTGATTCACAATTTAGAGATTTTCTGTAGATTTTATGGGTAATTTGTCATTTTTGATCTTTTTTTTTCTTGATAAAAAGTGTCAATAGAAATTTAGAAATTTAAATTTAAGTGCGTTAAATCGTAAGTTTAACCCTCTGTGTGTACACTATATTTTTCGACACACGGTGTATACACTGGGTTTTTTAGGGAACAGTCGATTATTTTAAGTGTTCTAGACCTTTACAAATTCTGAAAAAATTCTGAATTACTTTTTGAATGTGTACCACACGACCCAAAAGTTGCCAATGTCGAACTTTTGAAACCATCATTAATAAAAATATTTAAAAAGAGTTTAAAAAGTAGAAAAAAACGGAATTTTGTTAAAAAAATTCGTAGCTCTACACTAAACAAATATAAAGAAAAAACGATTTTATGCTTTTGTAGCTTAGGTTACGAGCTTTCAAAAAAGTACAGGGTCTTTGGTGTGGACTTCAAAAAGTTGTATTACTCAAGCTCCTAAAAGTGGGGCTAAATTTTTAATGAAAAAATAACGAACTTATGAATAAAATACACAAAAAAGTTTTGCTTTTAAGCTTTGAGTCTCTACAAAATAACCAAAATATCATAAAATTTCATAAAATATTAATTTTAGTTGTGAAAAAGAACTGAAAAACTACGAGAAAAGACAAAAAACTGCATTGATTTACCTTCGAAAATACTGACGACATGTGCTTTTAGAGAACAAGAACAGGAGTGATTTTCACTGGCTGGCGTTTGTACATGAACTATCAGACCCGGGCCTCCCTTGGGTCTTTTGTCCCTACTACTATCTAGATTATTTAGGCGAGGTAGCCGAAGGCCACCCTTTATTCATTAGTGACGAATTTAACTTTAAAATTTTAACTGTTCCTTAAGGTAGTACAGCCGAGACAGTCTATTCAAAAGTTTGTTCTTATGTGTTAACTAAATGTTGAATCATCAGTTGAAATTTCTTGAGACAGAATTTATTCAAAAATTGCACAGATCTTCGTTAGCATTGTGTCAAAGTGTTTGCAAAATATAAAAAGGCTCTACCATGTACACTGAAAACGAAATTTAGTTGATTCAACAAAATATTTATTTCAATATGTTCAACGATATTTTGCAAATTGAACTAAATTCTTGATTGATTTAATTGAACTTTAATTATTTCAAATAAACAAGTGTTGTCTCGACGAAATATTTTCAACTAAATATTTTTCAACTAAATCTGTTCTCAGTGTAGTGATTTAGATATGAAATTAAAAAAATTGCTACTTTTAACATGGACTCTTAGGAAGATTCGAAGAAGCAACGACTTTCGATGTATAATATCTCGATTTCTAGATGGTGAAGCTTTGTCAAATTTGACACATCGTTTCATATGACATTAAAGAAGACCTGTGCAAATTTTTAAGAAAATCTCTCTCAACACGGCTTTACGGTTGTACTATCTTAAAAGACCCAGTGTACACACGAAGGATCGATGGACCATATACATGTTCGCATCAACCCCTTTGTCAAAACAACCAGAAATCGTGCCTTCTCGAAACCCAAGATATAAAAGTATAAATACCGTTGCATTTAAACATACGAAAACATTTTATTCTCATAGATTGTTCGAAATAAAATTAAAAAAAAATGATAACGAAGCATACAAAGTTTAACGCAGAGTGCATTTTTGTACCTCGAAACGTAACGTGCACGTTTTTTTTTTCGTCCGGCAGCGCAACGTGCACTCTGAAATCATCACAAACGCGAAGCACATATTGAAATCACATATAATTTCATGTGTCGAAATTGAGCGTGCATTATTCGATCTCGGAAACGCAATGTGCATTTTTTTTTATATCAAGTTAACGTTAAGTGCACTCGTAAATGCAGCGTGCATTTTTTTACGAAGCTGAATGCGTTTGTCTCGCAAATGCAGCGTGCATTATCCGCGGCGTATACGGAACGACGTCGAGTGTGGGAGAGGAGCGTGAGAAAATTCAATAATGAGAAACTGAAAATAATAATTGAATATAGTTCGCGTAAGAGTTTAATTCTCAGGCATATTGTTAGGCCGAGAAAAAGAGAGAGAGAGAGAGATAAGTGGAACGAAGCGAGGTAGGTCATTTTGAGAGATAAACTCGGCAAGTCGAAGAAACGTTAACGGTTATCGAGAACGTTGACGGCGGAGACGAGAGCCAGTCGCACTCTCGAAGCGGGAACGATTCGAAGAATGGCAGCGCGGGTATTCGCTCGATCCGTCCTGACGAATCGTTAAAAAAAAATTCGTTCTCGCGTAAGAAATATCCGCCTCGCGAGCTCGTCAAAGAAAACATTTCGTTTGGCCAACCTCGTCGACTATTTTTATCAGATAAATATCTCCGCTGATATCCGGCTCAGGAGTGCCTCTGATAAGGGATATCGACCGTTCAGCCAGAATGTCGTGAGAGACCAAAATTTTCGTTTCTATCACATTCCCTTTTGCCTTCTTTTTTTTTTCTTCTTCTTCTTCTTCGGGCGAAACTTCGACTCTATTGTTCATCGAAATTATTGTTTTATTCGTTGTTATTTTGGTTTCCCGTTACGCGATTTTACTAGAAAAACACTGCGGCGAGGTAAGTGCTCGTTTCACCGCTTCTTGCCCGTCTCTGAGATATTTTCTTTCTTTTTTTTTTCAATCGCACGAGGAAACTGCAAAAATCACATTTTTATTACATTTTTTATATTATCGTCAACCCTGGTCAAATTTTTTAATCTACATTTGATTGTATGTAAATTTAAAGAAAAATAAATAAAATAGTCATTAGTATAATGACTCAAATGATTTTCTTGATTCGAACGACGTTTTTTTTATTGGTGCAAGTTAAAATGTGTGAGAAAAATGACAGTTTTCATCATTTGTTACATTTTTTTTGTTCTAAATCAATAAATAGATTATTCGAGTTTGGTAATCTAAATTTAATTAAATTTAATTTAATGTTAGTTTTAAGGTGATACTGCAGTTCCCACAGTCACTGGGAAGACGCGATTGGTTCAAACATCTCAAATTGTTTGTCAATAAGAATAATATTTGTTCAGCCCACGCAGGTTAATGGCAAAAATGAGCTGATCCTTTTATTTTCACGAAATATCAATAATTTGCATGTTTGAGCGAATCGCGTTTTGCAGTTATCTCTCTCGCATTCTCGTGTCACGTGATACATGTACGTCATCACCTTCAAAAAATTTAAAGAGTAATGTAAGGACGTACACGATTACAATTTGATTATATATATAAATTTAAAGAAAAAAAAATAAAAAGGGAATGAGTATGACGACTAAAATTATTTTCTTAATTCAGATAACATTTTTTTATTGGTACACCTTAAAATGTGAGAAAATTTTTTACTTGCATTGGTAAACAGAGTTTAAATAACATTTTTCTATCATTTGTGACATTTTTTCTTTTAAATCAATAAAC
>JAPYYW010004239.1:0-12005 GCA_030522545.1 Cremastinae sp. A BG-2022a
AAGTACAATAAAAAGCTGTGTTAAATTTCAAGAAGGTTCACTGTCTAGATTTCAAGATATTTAGGATTGAAGATTGCAATATTTAACACGTGCTCTTATGGGAGACTGCAGAAAATAGTCATATCTCAGGTTTGGGGCTGTCAAACTTATTCAAATTGCACAGATGTTTGGATAAAATGTGTTAAATAACACATATGCCAAATTTCAACAATTTCTTAATTCAACTCGTTTGCGGACGTACTACCTTAAAAGCGTGTGTCTCGCCTAAAAAAAACGAACTAGCACTGTAAGCGTAAAATAAGTACACATTGATAACGAATGGAAAAAAAATGAAGTATTTGTCAGTTATACAAAAAAAAATTGAAAAATATAATTGACTTTCTGAAAACGCGCGTCTCTCGTTTCACGAGGAGGAATAAATGGACTGGATTTACGCGCGGTGCGTCCTGCGAGGTAGTAAAGTGTACGCGTACACGTGAAAGGGGAAAATGAAAAAAAAAGGAGTCGAGTGTCTCCGGTGGCACGCGGCGCGGGGTCAAGTTCTCGGTCGTGCTCATTAGAAACGCGAGGTGCACGGGCGTAACCGAAAAGCGAGAGAGAACGACATGGCCCCGGCGAGTAGAGGACTCGCTTGATTTTCGAGCACGAAAAAGCACGGGAGGATTGAAAGAGAACGAGCGCAGGACTCTCCAATTACTCGAGCGTGCGCTCGTACGATTCCCGCGCGCGATTATCCCCTTTTTCAACCCCTCTTCCACGCGCGCGCATATTTGTCCGTAAAAAGGGAGAAAAAGGAAGATAAAAATGTAGGGTATGCACCGCGCCCGGAAAGCGCAGCTCACGCGAAAATCCGTAATTGCTTCGCGTCAGTGAACAAATCCAACTTTCTGTTTGCCAATTTGCCAGGAACAAGGACCTCCTTTCGTCCTTTTTCTTCCTCTCACGTTTCGTTTCTCTCGTCTTTTATACTCTCTTGTGGAGAACAGTTGAGGGCGCCGATTATCGATTCGAAAAAATGACAATTTTTCACATTTTATACATCTTTTATATACGGAAAGAATTTTGTACAATGAAATTATTATGTTTTATTAAGGTGATGTAAAACACCCAATTTTGAGTGATTTTTCGGACAAATCCCGCATGCTCGTATTTTTCAAGCAAATTCAGTGAAATTTGAATATGTTATGCAATATATAATATACCGGTGCATGACGTTCTTGGAATTTAAAAAAGAAACGAAAAAAAAATTTTTACTTTGTTTTTATATTTTTTTGAAATTCCAAGAGTGCCAGGCCCTAGTACAGCGTACACTGCATAACATATTCAAATTTCAATTCATTTGCTTGCAAAATACGAGCGTGGGATTTGTCGGAAAATTCATTCAAAATTGGGTATTTTACACCACAAGCTGATGTGAATTTTCGGATAAATCCCACGCTTGTACTTTTCAAGCAAATTAATTGAAATTTGAATAATATATTATGTAGAGTACACTAAACTAGTACATGACATTCTTCAAATTTCAAAAAACGACAAAAAAATGTTATTTTGGTTTTTTGACTCTAGACAAGGTTTAAAGCATCTTTTGAGCTATTTAAGAAATATCAAGCTTTTGAAAAATTTACAGTTTTGTTATCCGCCAAAAATACAACGGCTAACACACAGGCTAGGTAGCTTCGCGTTTCAGCCACCAGATGGCATTGCCTCGGCGGCGCTCTCGCAAGCGTATGTTATTTTGCGAGGATATAATGTCCCGTCAATCGCGAAAATTTGGCAGTTCGTTTTGAAAAATATTTCGTATCTGGTGTAAGACTCGAATAATTAATCCTTAATCCCATACTCGTACCTAGCTACCAAACGAATTTGAGTCTAAATTAATCCTCCCGGTTTTGCAACCTCCCTTCAACGTAAGGCGAATTCCACTTATCGCCCATGAAGCCTTCGTCCTATCCTTATTACATTGGTTTTGGGGCTTTTTGGACGTTTTGGATGATAAGTGGAACGTGCCCGTAATCGTCAGTCGTGTAGCAGATGGAGAAGTGGTTTTCGGAGGGGAGACAGTGTTGTGCTGCAGTGTCGAAGGAGATGTCAGGAGCAACAAGGAGGCCTCGGCCAAGGAGAGGTCCTGATTTTAAATAGTAAGAGTCACCCCCTCTGCTAAATTATTGAAAATCCCCTAGTGTCTTCGTAACATAGTAATGTTACTCTTTAATCTATAAATGTCTTTTTTTTCCTTTAAATTTTTGTCTCTGAATCAATTCATATTTTTTACAAGAGAAAAAAAAAGTGAAAAAGTGTTCGTGACTTGATAACAATTTTTCGGGTTTTCTTCAACTCACGAAGACACTCTTCGTGATAAAAATTCATCAACGAGTTGCCACCGAGTGCTGTGGTTGCAGCGATAAATAAATTCTTTTCGGAAACTCTCAATCTATGTTGAACAAGCGCGATCGGATATTCCGAGTCGACGGGACTGAGGACATTTTTTGGAGTCACCGCACCAGACAAATTGTTCCAAAAGCGAGAGAGCATGGCAAATGAGCGACAGAGACAAAAGGAAGGGATGAGATAATTGTAGAGAGAAGTTCTTATCGATGCAAAACAGCTCGTGGGGTCGTAGCAATTAAGAGATAACAAGGTTTCCCCTCGGCACCCCTCCAATTAGCGACACCCTGACCCAACCCTCCGCCGCCAGTGTACACACACCACTGTGCAAACTTTCCGACCGGGGACCGATACGCGTCCGGATAAACGTAACTGTGTGAGAAAAGCGAACAAGAGTGACGGGTATATATTGATATACACGGAAAGAAAAACCATTTCAGTATATTTTCTCTCTTTAGACGTTCTCATCGGCGAATGGCGCAAATGTCTCAATATACGTAAGGATTTTGTTTTCCTTCATTTTTATTTTTGGTACATTTGAAAAAAAAATCTCCTTAAAATTTTTCAAAACCTTATAGTCCAATTGTAAAATCTTTCTGAAACAAATTTTCTTAAACATATGTATTCAGGTCTTTTTTAATACCATATAAAAATGTGAGTAAAATTTTACGAAGCTTTATCAGCTAGAGATCAAGATGTGAGTAGATGAAAATTGTCGCTTTTTTAAATCTTTCACAAAATTTCATGTTTAAAGTTGCAATTTTAGATAACTATATGGAAGAGCCTCTTTAAATTTTGGATACACTTATTAACAACGATGGCTAGAGAAGATTTTTGCAATTTTTGATGGAATTCTGTCTTAAAAAATTTACATTTACTTTACACATAAACCAAATTTTTAACTGGGTTGTCGCATTAGTTTTATGTTAAATACAAATTTATGTATAATGTATAGAAATGATATCGAGTAGAAATTGTTTCAGTATTGTATATCTTTTTGCCCCTCCTTATTTAAGGTAGTTCGATAGCTAAGTGCCGTAAAAAAAGGGACGACTCCCCTTCACAAAAAAGTATAGTATCCATAAAAAGGTACAACTTTACGAATTTTTGGAAATATGACCAGTAATTATATAGAAAATTATGCTATATTTATTGAATTTTCCTCACTTGTACTGAAGTTCGAGAGTATCCATTTTTTTCCTAAATAGAAAAAATGAAAAATTTCCACTACAATGATTTTGTTTCTCAAAAACTAAACAATATATCAAGCTGACTTTTTTTATATAACTTCTGTAAGTGGTACTCTAACATTTTTAATTCTTTCATAATTTTCTTAAATGTCGATTTCAAGTTATTTCAATGTAGATAATTTTTTTTGTGATGTTTCAGTGGAGAAATCACTAAGCTCAAACTTTAAATATCTTATAAACTAAACGGTACAATTACTCAATTCTTTTTTCATTCGATTTGTCTTCTTTGTCTACAAAATATACAAATTTTTCATAATTTTCTTAATTAAACGATTTTTGCTATCGAACCGCCTTAAAACGTGTTTAGATAGGGAAATATCGCTAAACTCAAACCTCAAATAACTCAGAAACTAAACGGTAGAATAACTCAACTCTTTCTTCATTCGATTTTTTTTTCTTTTTCTACAAAACATGTAATTTTTTTTAATTTTTCTTAAATAAACGGTTTCTGCTATCGAACCACCTTAAAGTCTCGAACATTATCGAGAAAACCAGAGAGCTTTTTGTATCTTCACTCTTCATCCCCCAACAAGTTCTTGTTAGTCTTCTTTATCCTGCTCTCTATATATTTCTCTCTCTTTATCTCTCTCTATAAATTCTATCTCTCTCTTTTTTATGCTGCTTTTTTATACTTTTTTCTCTCTCCGTTCTCGTCCCCGTCCTCCCCAACGTCCCTCATCCGTCGTGTTTGCATACCATCGTGCGCAGGACGATTTCCGCTGGGAATTATCACGGGGAAAAATTTGCGAGAGGTGACAGCCTAGTCCTGATGACAAAGATATACATCGGAAATGCAAATATGACATCTAAATGTAAATATCGTGTATCGAGATTTCTCGTGATATATACACATTAAAAAGCGAATAAAATACACGGAAAAGTAAAATATACGGAAAACTGAAACTAGCGCAACAGTACATATACTGTTGTTTAATAAAAATTGAGTTTGATCGAATTCAAATAAATATGAAATAAAAATGAGAATGTTCATATGCACGAGTAGATAATAAAAAAAGTATAAATCAAAATAGATAATCAAAGTAGATAATCAAAAAAGTATAAATCAAAATGGAATTTCCAATGGGGCCAATATTTACGTTAAAAAGTTGACAATAAGAGCAGATATTTTCTATATGAATTCTGTATAGTTGAGAATTAAACCCTTAAGCGTTGAATTACACTTCACTATGTAGACAAGTTCAAAAGCTTTGATACTTTCATTTTTTTGTATAGAGCAAGAGATATCAAACAATTGATTAAAATCGAAATATAAGAGCTAAAGCCCGAAGCAATAAGTACACAATATCGTTTGCTTCAAAGAGCTCCTTTTCCGTTCACATCAGAGGCTCGCAGCGTATAATAAAGGTAAACTGGTTCAAGTGAATCGAAAGAAGACGACAGGCTTGAGAGAGCGACGCGAGTCTTATCGTTGATAAAATTCTAAAAAAAAAGCTCGTATAATATTCTTATACTTTCATGCCTGTGCAAAAGTCAATGAGGAATAACAATCAAACGGTATAGAATTTGAATAACGAAAACGAGAGGTGAATGAAAAATTCTTCAAGGGATAAAAGCGAGTGGACTCATAAATATTCGATTATAATTGGATCGGGGATGAGAAATAACAATTCACGAATCCTGGCCAGAGAGGGCTTTCTGTAAAACGATACTGCGTGTGTATACACAGGAGAAGAAAATAAAATAAAATAAATATCCGTGGGAGCGAGGACAACTGTTCTGGAGAGTTTTCTTTCGAGAGAGAGAGAAAGAGAGCAGAGAAACGAAGCTCCGAGTGTGTCGGATAGTTTTTCATCGTGCTTCCTGTTGCGAGAGGCTTTTCGATACTGACCCCTTTGGTCTAGTCGGAATTTGACACCCTTAGATAATTTTTTTTTTTCGTAAAAAAACCGTCTCGTAATATCGATATTGCGAATCTCGCGCACTCGTCTAATTTGTCCAGCCCTCGGACGAAGGGTACGAAAATTTCCCCGCTCGTTGTTATTTCGAATTCGGTTTACTCGATTGGAGCGAACGAATCCATCTCGGATCGGCGCTTTCCTGTCCGATTGATTATTACACTAGGCTCCGATGAATTCGCTTCGAATATTGACAAGCCGTCGTCTCGACGCTTCGCATACAATCAGACTTAAATGCTCTGTATATATACGGGATATAGTATTATTTTTCCATTCGATTATCGACAAACAAGCATTTTTCAAAAATTGATGAAATCAAGGATAATTAATTTTTATGAGTGAGTTTGAAAAAACTTAAATATTATAAAATTTATTAAATAAATAATTATACAGACGAAGTAAATCTTTTAATAAAATATTTAGTTAATAAAAACATTATTCCTAAGATTAAATAAACTCAAATCACATCCTACATTGAGGAAAAGACTATATAATTAAGAAGGTTTTAAAAGAATGTTAAAATCTATAAATTCGTCCTAAAATGTGAAAATTCGATAGGGAATAAAATTAGTTTTCTAATAAGCACAATTTTTACGTAAATTACCGAATTTTTGGGGAAAAATAAATTTACCAATATTATATTTACTGAATATTGAATTAAATACTTTAAAAAAATTAAAAAATTTTATTATCGAAAAATTGACAATATTTGGTTGTTTAAGACCTTTCTTAACGATATCACACGGTTTAGATATGCACAAATAGTAAATAAAAAATAATAATTTTCTGAATCTTAGTACACATTAAAAAATAAAAGATTGGCTAATTTATTTAAAATAAATATTAAGAAATCAAATGAAGTAATAAAAATGTTGTTAAATATAAAATACCATAGTGTTACGATTTGAAAAATATTAAAAATGAAAAATGCAATCGATTCGTTATCCTTCGAATTTTTCGATGAAAAATAAATCTGATAAGGAGATATGTGAAAAACATTGGAAAATTCTTAGATTGCGATCACGAAGAAAGGATTTTCGGGCTGAGGTGGGCTGAATGGTGTTAAAGCCGAGGGGTTGAGGAAAATTCGAGGGTGCACCGGGTCGTTAGTATCGAGTACGAGCGGTGCATATAAATGAGGAGTGTTCCGGCACGCCGTTCCGTTCCATTGTTACACATAAATATATTTTTGCTCGTGTTCGTAACGACGATACGCGCCTCTGCGTGGGAGACCGGAGCAAAGTCTCCTGGGAATCCGGACACCCGTTACCCGAGACTCACGAAGGACTTTTCGGGACTCGCCGCGTCACAGGGGTCGACTCCGTTCAGTTTTCTCTCTCTCTCTCCCTTCAGCTCGTTTCACTATTCGAGGGATTTCATTGACTCATGCCATCCTGGATAATCGAACTCGTTACCTCCCTCCCTTATTCTCTAGGATTCCAATCGTGCTTCGAATAGTCATTCACAAAAAAAAAGAAACATGTGCGTTTAAGTTTCCATTCATGAAATACGTGAACTACATTCTTCATCTTCCAAACAATAAATCTTTATCTAAACAGCGTGATTTTATTTACAAGACATAAATAATTAATGCATTTTATATTTACACGTAGGGAGAAGTTTGTACGAAGAGTTGCCATGCTTTTTCAGACTAGGATAACAGTTTGGAAATTTTGAGAATTTTTCATATAAAACTGTCATTTTTATAATAAAAATGATCAGATCAATAGAAGAAATAAATGGTAAGAATTGCTGAGAATAAAAATAAATTATAAATTAATCTGTTTTGTATGCTTTTTCGTCGAACGTACTTAAGTAGATAAAGACAATAGAGGTCAGACCGAGAATGAAAATAATACATAACATCGAAAAAAACATTTCAAAAATTTACAAAATTTTCGTATTTTTGAAAACATTATTCGTGCATTCTCAAATGAAGCAATTACACAACTTTTTATTTTATTTTAGCCTAAAAGGCAGAGTATATAAAAGAACATACAAGTTGAAAAAAATGGATTTCCAATCCATATTTTAAAAAGATGATTCCAAATAATTTTTTTTAGTGCTTTTAACCATGCATATAGTTTATATAATATATATTACATATTAGTATATGTATATAATATATAAGAGCAGAAAGTAAAATATCGGCGGTTCAGCGTCGAAGTCTGACGCGCGTTCTGCACGTATACAGGCAATGGGTCGCGAGGCTGATCTCGTTAACGTCCGGACTCCTCGCAGAAGGGGATCCTGAGCAACGAACCGTGCTCCGTTACCCCTGGGGCTTCCTCTCTGGTAGTATCCTCTCGGACTAGCCCCAAGGACACGCTTCGTTTCACCATTCATTCTTTATTTTACAATTGATGGACTTCGGCCTCCTTCTCAACGTTTCGTGCTCTTTATATATTTTGATAAGAAGCATTTGCCAAATTTTAAGTCAATTTGTGTCAGACTTTGAACGCTTGTATTAAAAAAAATATATCAAATGTTAGGAGAGTTTTTGACACTCTCGTTTTCTCTAAAAAACCATGCTGTTTATTGACCCATATTTTATACATTGTTCGCTATGTTCGAAAAGAAAATGTCGAGCATAATAATTCTGAAGAAAATTTTCAATTTTTTGAGATCAATCATCATTTTTATCATATATTCTCTTCCCTATTTCTGATTTTTGGTTATTAGTATGTTTGACTCGATTTTAAATTAGTAGATCAGTAGACAACCTGTCGAGACAAGACACACGTGTCTCACAAGATAGTTTGGTGCCCTAAAGCATTTAGTGATAATCAGACAGGGTTAAATGAGTATTAGCTTCAATAATAATCAATCGTATACGTGGCAGTGATTACATATATGTGCAGTGAATTAATTACGTATTATATTCACAGAGAGTAATGGAAAATTATTTTATTTTTATCGCATAATGTATAGTGACAGTTTGGATATATATTCACTCAAAATATAACAATTTTGATCATTTTTATAATTCAACTATTCATCTTCATTATTAATTAATTCCATTCATCCTGAAGATTAATATTTTAACATTACATAGTGTCTTATTTAAAAAAATATACAATTATATCTGATGGTAGAGTTTGAACAAACTTATTTTACAATTTACTAAATATTGCGTAAAATATTTTCAAATGTACCTTACAAAATTAAAATCAACAGTGGCTCCAATACAGTACGAGTACGAGTAAAAAATGAAGCAAGTACAATCTACAGGTTTCTGCGGTTGTGAAAGAAAAAAATGGGCGAAAGATATTTTTGGGCAGAATATTTGTCGAATTTGCTAAAACTTATTGTTATATTTAAAAAAATTGTAAAGTAATTGCTGTGTTTTATACACAGTAGCATGTTGTTTCGAAGTTATTCTATAAGTATTTCAAATTTGGAAAAGTAAATCTCTGTGAAAATTGACTGGGATATGTTAATAAACTGATATTTTGAGAATGTATAGACATTCCTACGTAATTTTTAAGAAAAGTTTAATTTCTATATAATTGTATGTAATAATGAGACGAATATCTTAAATATTTTTTCAGAGAAACGAGCCTCTACCGAGTCTCCCCGTACCGGACTTGGAGACGACGATGCAGAAGTACCTGGCCCAGGTTGAAGCAATTATTCCGGAACGACTGGATCGTTGTCGGAATCTGGTGAGAGCTTTCTTATCAGGACCTGGCCCAAAGCTTCAACAACGTCTTATCGAGCGTCAGCAGAACCGAACGAACTGGGTAAGTACAAAAGTATAATGATAAACTAACAATAAAACAATAACTTTGAAAAAAATAACTAAATAACTTCTAAATAAAAAATTTGAAAAATATCTCGAGAGCAAGCAGTTTGCTACACTTGCTCTTATATTAAGGTAGGACTTGCGTAGAATCGTTTGAGACAGAATTGTTAAATAAATAGCACAAATCTTGTTTGAGGTCATGTCGAAATGTATGCCAAATTTTATGAAGCTTCACCATCTAGTAATCGAAATATTAATCGTTGAAAGTCGTCACATTTTTTATCCCTCATAAGAGCCCATGTTAAAAGTGGCAAATTTAAAAAATAAATATCTCGATAACCACATGGAGAAGCGTCTTTAAATTTTGCACACACGTTAATATAATGTCAAAGAAAATCAGTAGAAATTTTGAAAAAATTTTGTCTCAAAAAGATTCAAGTGATGGTTTTACATTTAGTTTAACATGTACAGCCAAACTTATGAATAGACTGTCACGAGACTCCTACCTTAATTAATATACATTAATTTTTCAAAACGTCAAAACGTTTTAAAGCAAATATAATATATAATAAATCGTATCGTTAAATTCGATTTGTGCAGCTTGCAATAAATTTTTCCACGCGAAATTCGAATGAATATAATTCCGATATGAAATACGTAAACTGTAACTCCTATTGACATTAAAAGTTCGATTTAAATTTTAAAAAATAACAGAGAAAGGATAAAAACGTATTAAAGAAAAGTACAGAGGATCCCAGCGATCAAGAGACAAAAAGACAAGAAGAGAGAAGAGTGCTCGATCGTAACTCAACAATACCGAAAATTCTCGGGGTTGTCTAGAGTCGTCTCTTCTCAGCTAAGTGGCCCGACACCATTTTCGTTTCAAGACTCGTCCCCCTGCCTCCAGAGACTCGAATATCTGCAGGACCAGCTCGGTACACGAGCGTATTTACTTAAAAAAAAAAAGAAAACAAAAAACCCGTGTGCGTAACTGGAAAGCGTGTGTTGTGACTTTTGCGATCCGAGACTGGCAATTCCACCCTTGGTCCCTCGGGAACTTTCCTATGCCCGGAGTTATGGGTACTTGGAACCTTCTCTCACTGAACTCCCTCCCACCCCCCCCCCTCTTCCGGCGCCCCTTTCGCATACGTTACGAAGGAAAAAGCCCCGACAGAACGGCCAATGGCACATAAATAAATAAATAAATATAAATAAATAAATGGATTTACTTCGAGCCTGCCTCGAACCGTTCGAAACTTTCTCCCTCTTTCTCATACATCGCCATTTCTTTTTTTTTCCTTGGATGAATTTTTTTTTCCCTCTTATCCCGTCGAGGATAAAACCAAAATGCCTCGAAGAGGATTCGAGTCTTCTCGCTCAATGAATAAAGAGAATAATAAAATCAAGAAACGCGAGAGCAGACAATATTTTATGTACTTTTTCTTATTTCTTTTTTGGAGTTTTTATAAAATAGTTTTTATCGCATCTGCTACGAATGTCTGGCAGCCGGATTATATAATATAAATTTAGTCTAGAATCTTACTTGAATATAAACAGGCTTTACATATTTTTTCGTGTAATAAAATTTAAAAAATTTTTTTTCAATCATCAAAATATTAAAACATTTTAACATTAAGCTCTACGTAATTTTACTACGTAAAAATCGGGATTTATTTTTTTTTATTGCGATTTTTAACATGGCCTGTTATAGAATTTTTACGCGATTCATCCATTGCAATTCAATCTAAAATTAATATTATTAACTCTAATTTTGATTCGAAAAATATAATATACAACTGCTATATAATATTCTATTAATTAAATCCCAAAGACTTATCTTTTTTACTTACGAGAAAAAAAAACATAAAATTTAGTATGTAAACGCGGATACGATGTATTTCTTTTATTCACGCTTTTAGTGAAAATTTTCCATTTCCTAAAGTAGTCTGGAATTTAATTTTATATATTAGCATTGATATTAAGTCGTAGGATATCCTGTATAATATTATTTCTGTATAATACTTTGCCATGCAAATCCTAAGGGCTCAACTTGAGCATATGAGAAAAAATGTAAAAGCGAATATATGAATATATGTGTTTCTATCGAGTTTGACTTGCCTTTGATGCAGGTTTTTCATTTCGAAGTTTCATATAGAATATTTAATATTATTATAGCTCCTTTATTGAGCTAGAGGACTTTTAGTATAATTTTTTATATCTAGCTATGAAATTTCTTGGAAACCCAATTTGTTACATTTTACAAATAAGAAAAGAATATGAAAATCAGTATAAACGTGACAATATGGATTTCCATGGAATTGCATTGTTTTGTGCTTATTATGACGATTTTTCATTTCATTCGAATTCGATTATAGAATGTTATTTTATTAGCTTTATAAGACATTGAGTTGAAAAACATTCTGAATAAATGATATTACTTCCTGTGGAATTAAAAGAAAATGTTATTTATAAATGAAAAAAATAAACAAAAAATATGAATTTTTCATTTGAATACAAAATTTAATTTAATTAGCTACGACATCAAAATTCAGGTTTCACATGACGCAATCCTGTATTATTTTATAATACAAGGAAATTAAAAAAATACATGCATATACATTAGGGTGTCCGTTATTTACCAAGTTGGTTATTTTGGCTTGGGTTCGGGCTAAATCTTTAGTTTTGGTCCTACAATGAATTTTGAAAAAA
>JAPYYW010004240.1:0-12003 GCA_030522545.1 Cremastinae sp. A BG-2022a
ATGTCTGGGTAACCAAAATATTATTTCATCGAACTAAATTTCTCGCAACCAAACGGATTTAGTTGGTGCAACAAATTTTTTTTCTCAGTGTATACATATATATTAGTTGTTTTTAATGGTTGGGTATTTTTCTTATCGGACAGACTCATCGAGCATTCCCGATAAAAGCCTTCACACGAGTAATTCTCGCCGGCTCCGGGCGTGCGAGCTTTTATCTTCTCTCTCTCTCTCTCTCTATCGTTTTATTTGCCCTCCCGGAGGAATATCATGCTCAACGTCTGAAAAAATTACCGGGATACGCCCGGCGCTTTTCTTCGGTCTCGCTTCTCCTTCCCCTATCCCCTCAGCTGGGCAATTTGCATAAAAAACATGGAGCAAACGGCAGGAGCGCGTTGTAAAACGGACGCCATTAGGAAAAGAACTCGCGACGCCGGCGACTTTCTCTCACCCGGAAAATTTTTATCTCTCGCCCTTATTCCATTCTCCCGGTCTATTTTCCATCAAATCTTCCCCCGCGGAGCCCCCCGAGCGAAACATTTGAATTACTTCGAAATAATGTTAATTCATTAAACGCGGGAATGGGGGACGACTTGTTTCCTTTTTTTCCGAGAATTCTCAACCGCGCTCTGAAATATCGGTTAAGTGACCCGACCTCGATGAATTTTCCGGGCTTTCGTAGTGCAAGAGAGCGAATTCTACGTCGGGTGAATTCCGCGAGAATGATGGCTTCCGTTACAAACGGCGAGTCTCGCCGCCGTTGCGAAACCATGCAGGGAATGGGAGAATAAGGAGAAGCCCTCAACCTTATCGTTCGTATAAATCGAGATACGATTCTTGATTAATCGTCTCCAGGAACACACGACGTCCTAAGCTCCCGTACAGCCGCAGCCGGAGTATATTCCTCCTGTGTGTATAATTTAGCTCCGGAGCTTCCTGGCAACAACCTCTCTCGAAGCCAGAGAGGAAGAGGAAGCCTTTATCTATGTACGATCCAACATTTCGTAACTTATTTCACCAAACTTTGTCCATCGATTTTCCTGAATCACTGTGGGATCAACTTTTTTTTCATGGTTTTTTGAAAAGAGCCCCTTTTTTCGATCGTACATAGTTTTGCATTTTGCAATTTTTTTGTCAGATGGGATGATCAATCTCTAAAATAAAAACGCATGTATGAAGGAAAAAAAACGATAAATATATACTTTGCATATTAGCCTAAACTATCGCATGGCTAAAAGTTTGTATTCCATCGACAAATATTTGTGTATCGGTAAATCTCTAATTTTTGTTAAATTACGTTAGATATTTAATTAATTTTCTCATTTTCCAATTTGAAAGTAAAATAAGATGATCGACGCGCATTGACGTATGTTGACAAAAAGTGATATAGATCGTTGGTAAAGAAGGATGTACAAAAAAATTCATCGCCGTTCCATATTTTTTCTCGCATTGGGAGAATGATTGGTTTGAGGTGATTTCGAGCGAGAAGAGGCCGGAAGTGGCGCGCACGAAGACTTCTCATCTCCTCGAGGGACGAGTGGATGCTGAAGACGATAGGGACAAGGGTGAAAAACGTGGAAAAGCAAAGAATAAGAAGCGCGCTCGAGAGAGCGAACCGCGGAGCAAGTCACGCGAGAGGGTGCGAAGCGTATCTCATTCGCTCTCTCTCTCTCTCTCTTCCTCGTTTCGTCATATAGCGAGTCAGGGATCGCGAGTGAGCAGTCATTAAGAAAAAAAGAAGAAGAAAAATGAACTCTGTAGAAAAGTCATGCGAAAGTGTATACACAGCTGGATGCGACGAAAGCACACTCGAGTTTTCGTAAACGATCTCGAGTCTCTTTTTCTCCCCAGGAAAGTCTCGAGGTTCTTGGCACAATCTTGGAAAGAAATCTTGCCCGAGTTAACATTTTTATCCCATTATTTTCCTCGTTTATATTGCCCCCGAATTTTCTCTTTCACGACAGCGAGCTTTTCGATATACACTCTCTTTTTTTCGTAATTTTTTAAAGCGACTACGCATTTTTTATACATTTATTCTTATATAGGGTGCAGAAAAAAATGAAGTCTCGCTCGATTTACTTGTCTCCGAAGAAGAAAAGTTTTATCGCAGCTTCTTAGCCGATGAGAATGTTGTTCTTTTTCGCGAGACTTGGACGCGCTCTTCCATTTCATTTCGTTGGAGAACCTCTCAGGGAAAAAAGTGCAAGAATAACGTTTCTCGTGAGTCACATCGGGCTTTTCCTCTCGCTTTCAGAATTTCGCCGATAAATAATGATCCTCGATTACCCGGGAGATATCTCTCTCTTTCTCTCTTCTTGAGTCTCCTCGACTGATTATTATCGAGCTCCGGGGGCTCGCTGACTTGGGAAATGGGCAAAAACTCCGGGGGGGGGGGGGGGGATGGATAGTAGAGATAAGTTGTACGAATGAAAATTATTTGACCTCATGAAAAATGCATACTGCAAAGTAATAAGATTTTTCATTCATGAGAGTAAAAAATTGAAAAAACAATCGGTGTCTATATGGAAAATTCCTAAAAAAACAACATTGATGGTGAAAATAATTCAAGTTAGAAAATTTTTTCGTCGTTATTGTTTTTTCTGAATAGTTAAGACATTCCAATCGTTATTGTATGACACAATAAAAAAGGTTTATTTTTACAAATTAAAATCTTAGAAGATTTTAATATTTAATTCCTTTTTTTTATTTTTTTTATTTATAAAGTAGAACTGTCACGTTTAGAATGAAATCGACCTTCCGAGATTCTGATATGCTCTCAAAAATTTCTTTTTGTTTCGATGGTTATTCCAACCAAATTCATAGATGTAAATTGACAGTTTGCACAAAAAGAACTGACAGATTCTCAAAATGTCAATCTTTCACCAAAGTTAGCACGCACGAAGCGCGTATCGCATCGCCTAGTATTTAATATTCTAGGAATCTTATCATAGTTTTAAAAAGTAGTCATTTTGATCTAAATATATATTGACAATTTATACTCATACTCATATATTTTCTGATGTGTATCTTGAATTTTATTTTTTTATTTCGTTCGATAAGTACGTAAATTCGTCCACAATGGCCTAAAAGGCTAAACGCACGGAACCTTCTCAACCCCAATAATAAGTCAAGTGCGTATATCCTTTTTCGTGATTTTCCAAAATAATTTTCTCTTATCCGGAATGCAACGTATACTTTTTCAACTGTCTGACGTTTCGACATTTTTAGATTTTATACAGTAGGCTTTGAGTATTACTTGAACCGTTGCTGAATATTTTATGATATTGTACTTATATACGTTAAAATTTAATCCCTGCAATTATACCTAAGAATTCATATTTTTTGCATATAACGTTATAAATAACTTTAGATCGGTCAGCGACGATAGGGCTAGCCTAAATCGTGATAATTTCTTATCCAGTTATGATTCCAATAGCAAATTTACCGTCGTACGACTCGGCGGACCCTTGGAGAACTGTAAAACAGAAAAATGGTTCAATTCGGGAGAAAAATATGACGGAGAGTAACGAGAGAGGCGGAGATGAGTCAGCGCGCGTGAACGGCTGGGAACGCCGATCGGAACGATTTTTTTTCCGCTCGCCAGGAATATATAGAGAGAGCGACGGGTTTACAGATGTTCCTTGTTCGACGATCGATTTATGCAGTCACAGACGCTCGCGTTTCACGGGATATTTCATCGAACGCGAAAGCCATTATCCTCCAGCACGAGTTTTCCGTCCCGGCGAGATCCCGACGAGTGAGCCGAGATTCCAGAAAATATATAGAGATCCCGGACGACGATAACGTACGCGTATACTTTCGGCCACTTGAAGCAAACTACACGCGTTTCTTTCACGGGACTCCGAGGGAACTCGAGGACCGACGAAAAAATGATGGCCCTTGAGACTCGCTCGACGAATCGTGACTCGTGCAAGAACTCGCGAACAAACTTTATTCAAGATTGATAAGTTACATTTTTGACGAAGGATATTCATTCTTTTCAATGAAAAATATTTTTTTTTTCGTGCGCAAAAGCGAAACAGAAGTGAATAACATGCAAAATTCGATCATTTTCGTCTCTATGTGTCGAGAAAGTCATTTCTATGGATTCGCGTATTAATAGCGACGCGGGGTGAACGTTATTGTGCTCGGATTCTCCGGACATTGGAGTGGACACGCGGATTCCGATATTAATGGGATTGGATGTGAGAGGAGAGCCTAATTAGCGCGCTATTCTGCGAACATGGTAACTCGTCGAAAGCTCGGACGGAAATCCTCGATGTTTGGTTTCCCATTCAGGCTCTCCACCGAATTTCTCTTTCTGCATTGATCGACGATGGTTTATATCTCGTTAGCCCCTTGTTTCCTTCGCTTCCCGTTCATTTGCTCGCAACATCTATTCATCGCAGCCAAAAAAAATCATCTCACCAAAACTTTCAACGTTATATAGAAAATAACTTTTTTACGACATTGAACATATTTTTTGCTCGATCAGTGCATTGATATCGTGGATTAGTGATGTACGCTTATAACTTTTAAAATATTGAGACTATAGTGAAATTAATTAAACGTTTGAATGTTTACTATACAAGACAAAAAATCCCAAAAAGAATATTATTTGTGAAAAGAAAACTAAAAAAGTATGAAAAAAATTGAGTTTAAAATATATGACATTCATTATTATGTTCCTGCAATAATAGTTTCAAAAAAATGAATATTTCAAACTAAAACTTTCAATGTCCTTTGACTGTCCTGTAAATTATACAAAATCTAAGAATATTTCATTGTTTATAAAAATTCTAAAAATTGTTTATGTTAAAAAGTTGTGTGAAAAATACACTCGTGGATTATAAAAACGATTTAATTTATAGAAAAATAAATTGGAATGCTATTAAGGTGTACTTAACAATAAAATAAAAATAATGCAGGCATTTCTCTGAGTTTCTATTCTCGGCGTCGACAGGGTCATTGTCATTGGCATCGCGCGATGGAATCTCGAGGTGATGCGATGGTTTATCGACTCGACGGAAGCCCACGCGATGTGACCCTGAGAGTAAACACACATGCGGACACGCAAATCGAGCTATCGATTACGAGGATATTTTTTGACGCCCACGCTCGGAACACCACTCTACCTGCAAGTCGTTCCAATTTAAATCAGCACGTACAAGAATTAATTAGAATGATTTATCGAACTCGATTTTATTTTTTTTTATGTCTCAGGGATTTATTTTCCGATGGTTTTTTATTCCAAGGGATTTTAAAAAAAATAATAAGCGACAGGAGAAATTGCGAAAACAAAGCTCGGGAGCTGCTGGATTCCTCGTTTTCTCGCTATATATAAAAGCAACTCGCGCTTGACTTCTCTTTCGGAATATAATGAATCTTGGGCTTGTTGCGTCGAAAGTGAAGACCGAAGAGCCAAATTCTTTCGTCCCCGATGAATATTCATCAGTTTTGAGGAAGGAAAGGAAGAAACGGAGCGAGGAATGAAATTGAGAGGAAATCGAGACCAGACGGTAAACATATCGAGCGATGGCTTTCCCTCGAGGTATTCTTTTCGAGAGTACCTTTCATTACAAACGCGCCAGCGTCCAATAAAAATCGCGATGGAAAAATAAAAGGGTGCGCATAAAATATATATCTTTTATTTCCCAAAGTAAGTATCCAGCGAATTCATGGATAAGAAAAATGATTACTTTCACCCGTATATAAGATGAGCCAACACCTTTTTCTTTAAAAAAAATCTGGTGTTAAAATGGTGTTAATTTAACACCGTTCTTGGTCTATATAGTTCCCACCGTTTGGTATTGAATAGCATGATTTTAATATAATATGGTTTGATATATGCTGCGTTTGATCAGTGTAAATAATTAACAGCGCAATATAAACACCATTTTTAGTGCGTAAAATAAATGAAGTAACACTATATTCTTGCTAACATCATTCGGTGTGAATAAAAAAGAGATACAGATTAAGCAACTTAATAATATAAAGAAAATTTTGGAATAATGCAAATTTCTATTTGTTTGTAAGGTTCATGCACATTATTGCAACTCAGTTCATAAAAAATTCTATGCTAACAAGTTCGTAAATTATTTTTTGTTTTTCTTTCTCTGCGAACGCAGAGATTTCCCTGATGTAGGGTAATTTACAATCTAGACTTGTTCAATTATAAAATTTTTCGTATGCTAATTTTTTTCATAATAGATGTAACGTTGATGTTGAGTATAGCAAGTGTTCTGGCAATGTTTCAAAAATTTTGATCAGTTACTTGAAATAATGATGCTTCCCCTCAAACCTGTTTGACCAAAGATGCCCTCGAGAACGGATTTGCTTAATAATATTCGGATTATGGATCATAAAATAAATGTTTTGGTATATACCAAGCTTGAGCTCAGGTATAGAGAATAGACTGCCAAAAACGTAAACAAAGTTTTATTGCTGAACAGGGATGGGCGTAGCTCGATACTTGAAAAATGAAAATTTTTCAACAGGTGATGCTTATATTTCATCGATGGTGTAATAAACATTATCCATTGAAATTTTACTAAACACATCGATGTTATTATTTTATACCATTTCCTTTTACCACTCACACAATTTGGTTAACACCGCGAAATTTTTTACAGTGTACAAGATACGATACATTTGTGTCCCACAAAAGATATATGCGAAAAAAAATTTTTTACTTTCACGCTTTTGTACTCTCAAAACTCAACTGTCTATTTCTTCAGTCGTGAATAAAAAGCCTTCGTTGTCGGGAAGATCGCGAATCCACTTTGGCGGAAGTTCTCGCATGAGCGCGAATCGAAGGTTCGAATCGTACATGCGAATAGTTGGTAAAAGTGAGAAAGCAGTACACGAGGATGTCCCATGAGCGAACGAAAAAAAATGAGATTACGGAAGAAAGGAAAAGAAAGAGGAAGATAAAAATGAGAAAGAAAACGAGAAAGAATGATAATAAGGAGAGAGTATGAGGAAAAAAATGTAAAAAGAAAAAATAAGGGGCGAGCGCAAAGGAGAAATGAGATCCGCGAGAGCATTCTCCATTTATTTTTGCCCTTCCGCCCTCGTTTTCCCTCGCTGCGAAATTTTTCGCATTTCTTCGAGTCTCTCGCGAATGCAGCGCCTAAGTTACGAGCATATCGAGGAATGAAGAAAATAGTAGGGGGATGAGGAAGAGAAAGGAAGAGCCAGATGAGGGAAGAAAAGCGGCGCGAGTGGGGGGGCTGGAAACTACTGGCGACTCGGCCAGGGAGCTCGAACGGGGGATGCCCCGAGCAAGCGGCTATCGACCAACGTGTAACCTGCATGAATGCACTTATCGGAGAATCGTAGCGTAGCCATGGCGAAGCAGGGAGCAAAAACCAGGCTACAGGAATACTTTTCTTCTCCGTACTTTTTATTTTCTCTCTCCCCCTCTCCCGTGCTCATTCTGCTATCATGCTGCTCCTTTTTCTTCCCACTAGCGAGAAATTTATAGCGTTCCAGACTACGAGCTTGTATCCGCGCTTATTTCTTTTTTATCTAACCCTCGGTGATAAAAGATATCCTCGTCATACCTGCCAGGACGCTGATCCTCCGGCTATTCGTACCTCCATTTTCCCTCTCGGTACATTAAAATATTTTTAATGCCCGAAGAAATTCGATATCGTAAATTTGTAATAAATTTTCCTCCCGCCTCCAACGATTTTGTCCGTTATACACGTTGCGAGTATATACGTATGTACAATCCGGTACGTCTCGACGATAAAAACGATGGGATTTGAATGCACGGGCTTAAAATACGTTAATTAAATTCAACCCCGAAACGTGTCCTCTTTCTCCCTCTTTTTACCGACCTCCATATCCACACGGTGTTGCGTATACCAGTGTCAATTTACGTAACGCAAATGTCGGTGCGTTTTACCGACGATAATTATTTGCGCGATGACGAGATCCCGGGCATTTCGGGAATACAAAACGGCGCAATTATCGCTGACCGAACGTCAGTCGGAAGCATTTGGCAGTTGCGAGCCGGAGAGAGCCAAGGCTTGAATTATTGCAGCGTAATAACGAGAGAGATCCGTAACTGAGTCACCGCGGGAGAAATAGAAGAGAAAAAAAGAGTAAAAAAATGAAAAAAAAATGCCCAGTTCCGATGCCCCGGTGTAATTACTCGTTGCTCCGATAAAAATACATGTATACATACCCGGCGGACGCAGCGAAGTACATATAAAACCTTGGAGACTGGGAAATTTATTTGTTGGCCCGGGAAAAGCTCCGGGGGTAATAGCATCATTGTGCGAGCCGGACAGCGGTTTAACAATACGCGAAAGGATCGTTCGAAGCCCTCCGGTTGCTACCAGAAATCCTTTTAACGAAAATAAAATTATATTTTTATCGTTCGTGCAAAAATGCGAGTATCGCTCGCACTCTTTATTATTATTTTTTTCCTCGATCGATTATCGTGTCCCGGGACGCGATTAAAACAGGCACTTTTCCAGCCGGGAGAGCCGTGAACGGGATTCGTGAGCGTGGAATTATTTATCGAAATTTGGAATCCGATGAGATCGTAAATTAGAGATTTAATGTGGTTTATCTCCGGAGAAAAGTTTTGGAGCTTCGAGCATTTTGTTTTCCCTTTTTTTTTAATTCTTTCGACGGTGTTTTCATTCGGAAGCGGGATTAACGATGATTGAGGAGTCCTGCAGTATTCGGGGGCGGAAAAATGGGAGAGAAAAAGAGAGGAGCGAAGTTGCTGCTACGGAGCAAAAGTGTCGGAGCTTTTTCACGCTCGGGCGAAACTCCTTTCGGACCGGGATGAAAAACCGGAAGTCCCGAGGCTGTCTCGGACAGATAGAACAAGAGCGAATGAGAGTTGAAAAAGCTCTCGGTTTCCCGGTGGCTCTCACCTGCGTCCACCATCCCAACTCGAAACACACACTCCCGGGCTCGAAACGTGCCCGAGGGCCAGCCGGCCTTGTCCTGACAGGACTTTCATGGTCGCGTCTTGATTAAGTGGCGGTTTACACCGTTTCTCACCCATTTCCTCCGCCCGCCTCGAACCAAAAACCCACCCGGCTCTTTCATCTAAATTTACCCCCTTTTTTCTAATTTTCGTTCTTCGCACTCTCGCACTGAATTTATTATTGTTTTTCAAACAAGCTTGGAAGAATATATACGATGCTTTCACTTTTTGAAGGAAACTCTCAAAGTTATTTTATTTTTTAAAATAATTAATCGAGGAAACTTTGTATCTCACATTTCTTTCAAAAATCACTTTTCAAAAAAGTGACGAAAAATGAACTTTTCGTCCTGCAAAAATTTTTTTAAATCACCCTTAATACAGTTGATTTTGTCGAAAGAAAGGAAATATATCGGAAGTTTTTTGGAGTATAAAAAGTAGAGGTTATTAAATTTTATCCTGAAATGAATATTCATATCAAAATTCATTTTGATTCCCGCTGCATTTAGTTGAAAAGAGCTTTGGGAATAATTTATTCCGAGAAAATATATTCGTAAAAAAAATAATCTGTGAAACCATAGAAGGTTTTTAATATACTAAACCCTTATTGCATTTTCTTGACATTCAATTGCAATTTTTGAAATGCCCTTAAAAATTGATAGATATCAAAGACATTTTTTCGCGAGAATTAAATATTTAATGTCAGTTAAGTACGAAGAAAGAAGAAAAAGCGTAGAAAGATTTTTTATCCTGAGATAAAAAGAGATTCGGGAGTATTTTATTTTGGGGAAGATTGCGAAAAGACTAGAGAGTAATCAGTGAATCCGTTGAACGGGGAAGATCAGAGCCAATCCCGGGATTGGCGTTTATACGAGTAAAAAGCTTTTTGAAAATCCCTGCAGATTTGTGTTGCCCGTCGACACACGTGACGAGCAAAATTATTCACGGTAATCCAGGGTGAAAGCTGGTCGAAATGGAGCGCCTACTGGCGCAGTAAGGGAGCTGGGACGTTTACTCACTGTACTTTCATCCATTTCGAGAGAATGCGTGTCGCGTATACTCGGCGAACTCACCTAAAAACAGAAAAAAAAGAAATTATTCAGTAAGAGAGAGAGAGAAAGAGAATTTTTTTTATTACGGTATAAAAGCAATGATAATTGAAAGAAAAGTGACAAAAATAAACTGGAAAAACGAAATATTATCGTTTTAATAATTTTTTCATCACCAGAAAACATATTTCAATGTCAGTGTACAAAAATTTTCGCCAAATCTATGTTTTTATACGAACGAAGAGAATTTTTGTACGATTTTCTCGAGAGGTTTATTGAAAAAAAATCTTTATCCTACGTTTCCGGGAGTTTAATTTCGAGAATTACACCAGTCCGACCCCGGAGATGGCAAAGGGTGTAATAATCCTGGTAATGATTATAATTGCCGGCGGAGAGAAAATACGACGTTATTAGGCAAAATTGGCGGCATCAGAATCAGAGGCCAAGTTGTTTGAGGGTAAGGTAAATCGTGGCCGTGGGCAATACTTCTCTCGAGTCCGATGAAATAACCGAGAGGAAAAGTCCCTCTTCTGTTTTCTCTCGCTCTTGCCGCCAACCGGCGCAAGTTTCCTACCCGTCTGCTCTCCTCCTTTATTTGCCAATCGGTATATATATCTGTACCTCATCTCTTATCTCTTCGCGAGTTGTTACTCGTCCGAGTGAAAGTTTAAATTAAACTTTGTCTTTTGCGCGAAATTCCCTCTTTTTCGTGTATTAGTCTTCCTCCGGTACCGGCCAAGTAGAACCATCCTCCGGATTACGCCAGCCGGAAAATATTTGCTACCGTTTTCTCTTATTTGCTCGTCTCATAAAAAAACGTTGTACATACTCCCGAGCCATTGCTTTTTCATCAGACAAAAATCATTCGTAAAAAGCTAAATTCGTTCAATTTATCCTTCAAGAGAGCTTTTTATAGAATTTTTCGCGTTTATGTATTTTTCCCATTTTTATGTTTTTTGACGATAAACGTGTTTGGGAACGTATCGTGGCAGAGCGAGCGTAATTTGATCGAGATTTCGGTAACGATACGGAGAGAACGGTGTGTACGACGGAACTTGGCGCGCTTTGATGAGATGAGCTCGGGTGTCCATTTTCCTTCGGTGGATTCCAGAATACACAAAGCAAAGGGCTCACAATTCGGGACGCAACGTTAGGGTAAAGGGTTCGACAACTGTTGTCAGATATTCCAGTGTCTCCCGTGTACGAAAACGCATCTCGAGTCTCGCGCGTCTAAATATCGTTTCGAAAATTATCTCGTCACGAGAGAACGCTCAGCACACCTATCAAAAATAACCGTATATTTATCAGCAACGAAAATATTTTTCAATCACTATAATAAACATTTTTCTTAACGATTTCTCAATCGATGGAAAATACATACACCAAAATATGTAAATACGAATGAGATCTTGATCATCAACAGACCTATTTTCCAGTCTTAAACTTTTTTTACGTGTAAAAATACGAGAATTTATCTACAAAATGCAATTAATAATTGATAAATGCAATTTTGGGTGAGATTTACGTATAAGAGGATTTAACGGCGTATATTGCGTATGTGGATCTGAATGCAGGTCGCACCGTGCGCACAGTAGAAATAACAGCGTGCACGCTCGGATGCGTATTTCTCAAAGTGTCGCCCAGCCCAAAGGGAAATCAAGAGAAGAAGCCTCATCCAAGTATATGAACGGCTTTGGATCTCTCACGTGTGTGCGAACGTGCGCAAGAGAGTAGTATTATGGAGCACACGAGAATGGAGTGGAACGTTTAGTATTCCCCCGATACGCACGCTAAATAGTTTCGCTGCGTTCGCGGATGAGACGTGCGTCTGCAACGTTTCAGAATTATATGATGAAAACCCCAAATTGCATAGAAAACTACATTATATTTTGTCGATAATGTAATTCTGCATATCTATATTAAAAAAGACATGAGGCCTCTAATCGATTCATCGGAATAGAGCGTGTATTATGCGGAACGCATTGACTTTTGGCTAATCTCTACTCA
>JAPYYW010004241.1:0-12002 GCA_030522545.1 Cremastinae sp. A BG-2022a
TCGTGTCCTTAACAAATTTCGATTCCCTATACTTTTAACACGTAAAACTTCATTTATTTTCGCCATTTACAAATGGCTACAGCCAACCTCCTTAAAACGTGTGTTAAATTTTACAAAACTTGACCATCTAGAAATTGAGATGTTATACATTGTAAATCGTTGCTTTTTCGAAAAAATGTTTGTGAAATTTTGTTGATTCGACAAAATTTTGGTTTAATTAACTGAAATGTTGTTAATTCAACAAAATTTTGGTTTAATCAACTGAAATGTTGTTGATTGAACAAAATTTTGGTTTAAGGTAGTACCGCAAAGCCGTGGTGAGACAGATTTTCTTAAAAATTTGCACAAGTTTCTTTAATGTGATATGAAAACATGTATCAAATTTTACAAAGCTTGACCATCGAGAAATTGAGATGTTATACATTGAAAATCGTTGTTTTTTCGAATCTTCCATAAGAGCCCATGTTAAAAGTAGAAATTTTAAAATTTTCATATCCAAATAACTACATGGTAAAGCCTTTTTAAATTTTACAAACACTTTAACACAATGCTGACGAAGATCTGTGCAATTTTTTAATAAATTCTGTTTCAAGAAATTTCAACTGATGATTTTACATGTAGTTGACACAAAGGACAAACTTTTGAATAGACTGTCTCGGTTGTACTACCTTAAGGCAGTTCTATAGTTTTATCGATTATTTAGGATTTTTTTTGAAAATTGGTACAGTCATTCTTTGATATGTTAAACATATGCCTACCAAATTTTAATCAGGATATTTATTGTTAAAAAATTTATTGTTAAATATTGCAATTTTCAATACTAAATATCTTGAAATCTAGGTGGTAAACCTTCTTAAAATTTAGCATAGCTCTTTATTGTACTTCAAAGAAGCTTCCTCAAGTTTTTTAAAAAAAATATGATTTTCTACTAACGAGCAGCTAATTTGATTCAACGAGCTCCTCACGAGCTTATTCCGCAAACTGACCTTTTTCTATCTTTTATAATCCCACAGTTATATAATTAGTTACCAGAAATGGTATCAGACATCGACATGTTTATAATCCAGGTCTAAAATATATTCGACTCTACAAAAATATACTTGGCACTAATATAATCAGGATCGTCAATATATAAAAAGATTTATTACAATAATTGCTCTCGACATGATTATATTTCTCAAATATAATTGAAAATTCTGTCCAATATATAATTGGTTCTCAGAAATGGTATCAGTTGTCAATTTATTAGGAAAATGTACAATATAATTTTTCTCGAAAAAATTTTTCTCGAAAATGAGAATAGATTAAAAATTCCTTTGAGTATGCTTGTTTTAAATAATAAATTGACTAATTACATTCATGTTTGGGGCATGTCAATAAAAGAACACAGTATAATATTGCCTCATATTGAAACAATCGAAAAACTATAAATAAAAAAAAGATGACATGCGCATAAATTATAACAGGCGCGAGACGTTATGCTATAAGGTCACCTAAACAAAAGTCGCGAATGTAAACGACTTTCGAACCATTTCTTTAAAAAGTTAAAAAGTACCCAAGCAATGAAAGTTCGTATTCCTTGTTGTTCGAACTAATTAAATTATACTAATTCAACTATCAATATAAAAAAAGCATGAAGTCCAGAATCAAGACCAGATTTGAAGAAAAGTCACGAATATACTGATATAAAATGTCTAAAACTAATATAGAAACAAAAAGTAAATAAAAGACGAATGTAAGATAAAATTAGATTAAAGATTATGGATGCATTCAGACTTTTAGATTAAGCATTCAATGTAAAGGCAAAATTATTATTCTTTTTTCCAAGATAATTCATTCAAAATTTGTATTAACGTTCTATGGTGTAATATTAAAAGGTGTGAAAAATGAGAGGATGCTTCACAGTCTGAAAATAATCAAGACATTTATCTTCGAAAAATCGTATCTTAGGCTTATGGAAGTTACCGAAAATGTTCGATATCTTTAAGAATTAATATTTCATTTTCTAAACGGCGAATCATATTAAAATTTGGACACAAGCCAAGTGATACATCAATCTCAACATAAACAAATTTTCATCGCGAAATCTTGGACGGCCAGTGAAATCATCGAACTACCTTAACTGTAGATTAGAAACAGAAAGGAGCGAATGATAAGAGATACAAAGACACAATTGAAGCTACAAATTGAAGTATATAACCAAGAGAGAAAGAGGGAGGGAGAGAGCGAGAAATGAAGAGCGAAAGAAACGGGAAAAGAGTTTTGTAGGGGAGGAGGGGAGGGGGAGGGAGGGAGGAGAATAAAGGTATGGAGGGACGGAGTGGACCAACTGGGTTCGCCAGCGATAGTTCATTGACCGAGAAGTGCCAAGCGGGCCCGAGCGGAGGCTCGTGATTCTCGCGCGCGCGACAGCCACAAGACGACGGTGACTCGAGTTTCCCCCGCGCCGGGGCGCCACACGGGCCTCGCGCGAGTGCTCGCGTCTCGCTCGCTCTCTCGCGACACTCGCGCCGAAGAGCGCGTACGTCCACCGCGTGCAGGTAGCGTCGTCTTCCTCCTTATCTCTTCTCTTTCCCTCCCTCCCCCTCCCGCCGCTCCTGTATTCTCGTTTTCAGTGTGGACCACCAAGGGATGCTTCTTGCTTCTCCCTTTTTATCGCTCTTCATCTTCCCCTCCCCGCGCGCTCGCCCCCTCGGGACGCACCGTGGGAAAGAGCGACGGCGTCGCGAACTTTCGCCGGCGCGAAATCTCCGGTTAATCTCGCGTTAACGAAAATTGATGAGATAATCGTCCGGGGATGAAGGAAAAACGAGGAGTCCCGGGCATAACCTCAAATCGGAGGGCCCGATGCATTAACTCGCGCCGCTTTCGCCGAGTCGCGCTCGTAAATTCTCGAGAGGGTAAAAATTGTCTAACAGGATCGCGGACGGAATTGTATATGTATGTTTTACGACGAGGGAGAAAAATCTCTTATTTTCGTTCGTGAGAGCTTCACCGTCGACTCTAAACGCGCGTATTCACTCGATAAATCGATCGTCCGGGCTCGCTGTGTGTACCGGAGCGCATGCAACAGATATTCCGGGCTTAGAAATCGAGCAAAAGTTGGAATACACCGAGGGAGCGACATAACCTGGAAAAAAACGAGAAGGAGAAAAGAGATCGCCGAGAGAGAGAGAGAGAGAGCACTTGTCGGGAAAGGAGATGCTCTGTGCGGAGTAATGAACCTGGAAAACCGGTTACATCTCTTCCTCCGAAGCACACGCGCACACATTGACGCACGGGCGGTGTAGAGTCTCGCGAAACGCCCCCAGAGGGCGCGACAGTACCCGAGTCACGTGACTCAAAAATCTGCAATCGCGTTACGTCGCTCTTCGCTGCCGACGACTGACAAAAAAGAGCAATCACGCGGGTCGACCTAATTTTTTTTCTCTTCACGACGAATCAAGGAAAATATTGAGCCTTGCGTACTAAAAAAAAACAGATTTTAATATAATTTTAGGAAAATATAGAAGTATTTTCGTAAAATTTGGTGAAGTTTATGGAAATTTATGTCTATGACATTTTTCAAAGAAATTATCTGATTTAGAGATGCATGAACGTTATGTTTTTTTTTTTAAATATTGCTTATAAATCTTGAAATATATTTTTCAAATAACTTGCATTGTTTTAACGCCTGTTGAACCAGCCGAATTTAGACAATTTTAAACTAATGAGACTGTTGCCGGACAGAACATTAACGTTTTCTTCCCTAGGGCAAAAACCGATGATTTTATGCCCGCTGAATGAAATTGCAGCCCTGTTTTCAATCCTGTCAGAGTATCTTTTGTTTATTTCAAACCTTTATTCATTTTCGCTATTAGTCTGGAATTAATTAATTTCGGTTGGCTCAACAGACATTGAATAAACGAGCATTTTTAATGCGGATTATATGAATAATATAGTGTGTGACGTGGGATGAAACACGATTTCAGAAATTGGGTGGTATACCGTTTCAGACAACTCCACCCTTTTCCGAAATCGTCTTGTTTCATCCCTAGTCACACAATATACTATTATGATAATCCAGAAGTACCTAATACAAGAATTTGATAAATTTTCTAAATTTTCTTCACGAAATACAGAAGAAATAACATTTCGTGCCAAATTTGATATCGTTATTGTGCAAAAATCGTTCGTGACGCGAGATGAAACACGATTTCAGAAATTGGGTGGTATATCATTTCAGACAACTCCACCCTTTTCCGAAATCGTCTTGTTTCATCCCTAGTTACACAATATACTATGACGATAATCCAGAAGTACCTAATACAAGAATTTGATAAATTTTCTAAATGTTCTACCCAAAATAAAGAAGAAACGACATTTCCTCCCAAATTTGAAATCGTTAATGTGCAAAAATCATTCGTTCGTGAGATAACGAAAGAGCGCCGTGAAAATTAGTCAGAAAAAGATCGAAGCGTGATTCGGACGAATGGAAAAGTCAACAATGCGCCAGTTGAGAATTTCCGGAGATTGGAGCGTCGGCTACCGGGGATGTTGAGCGTCTTACACTTCCGGTTGCGTCAAAGGGCGCTTGTTTTGCCGCTCGGGGGCTCGTTCCGGGTTTTCCGGGATTAACCTCGAGCGGGTAGCATTTGCATGGAAATGGAACGGAGAATGTGCCGCTGGGATGATTTCTTATTCGCGAGACCGGAAGCCGCGAGCATCCTCGGTTTCCGGCGCTTCCGGGATAACGGCCTCCTGTATTTCCTCGCCCCCGGCCAATGTGTGTTGCGAGACGTCTCCGAACAAAGAAAAACATAATAGGGTGGGGCGCAAACCGGCGCGTTTTTGAATCGATCCGACCCGCCCTGTGCAACTTCCCCCCACCCCTTCCCGCCACCCCCCTTGCCGCCCAACCCCATTGGCTTTCCAGTAAATGTGATTTAATGCGAGTTTACAGCTCCGGAGGTGATCCTCTGATCTTCGGATTATCAGACTCCGACCTCTCTTACGTGATGCCTTATTTTCCCTATATACGAATTTTCCAAGCCCCTGCACTTACGGAGAATATTGGAAATAAAAGAGGATGCAATTTCTGCATTCTCCATGCTTTTCATTCTTTTTTTTTCATTTGCCTCTATTTTTATTCGCAGAGCTTGCAGTTGGAGTTTCGTAGAAGTTTTTTTAATTTTTCTTCAAACGGTATTGTCTTCTTTTGGAGTGATTAAAGTATGGTTAAGTTATATATTGAAATATTTGATAGCTTTAAACTTCAAAGTCGCTTAAAAGTTCGCTGAACTTTAAATTCAACAATGTAGAGAGAGTTAGTGAAATGTAATGATTATAGATAATTAATAAGTATTTTTTAATACTTGCTGTTTATTTTAATAAATTTTGCAAGAATTTTTCTCAATAATTCGAGAAATATTCCACAATTTTCTCTAGTGTGAATATGTCAATTTATTTGACAAATATCACAAAAAGAATTCGCCCAAACTTCTCACCAAATTTTGTAATCATTTTTTTCAATTCAATATTTATTTGTTACTAAAATTATATTAAAATATGCGTTTTTTGGCTGTAAGTGTTCAACATCCTCAAGTCTTCAGTATTCATGAAGTAAATTTGACTAAAAGAAAATTTTCAAGATCTCGCATTGTCGATTTGTTAAAATTATTTTCTGTTCAGTTTATGATAAACAAGATTTTTTTCAAACGTATTTTTATTCGTAATACTAGAAATGACGGAGATTTTGCTTTCTTTTTTTACAATGGCGAAAAAAAGACTCACCGTTGTTGCGAAGGATCGAGCCCGGACTGTTGGCCTCGAGAGGGCTGTTCGGCTCCTCCGGGTTTGGCTCCTGTTTCACGCTGCAAATGGAAACATTCATTATGAATCCGTTCTCTTCACTGGAGATCCACGATGCCTCGTATTTATGTTATTTACAAACAAATATGAGATTTAATATGACCGTACAAACAGAATTCGAGGTAAACAATTTATTCGGTCGAGCATTGTTAATGAAACAATTGAAAGGGAGCCATTCGCGAAAAAGAATTTAAAAAATTAATTCATACAAGTATATTCAAGCTTAATTAAATTTTTTAATCAAACAAAGTGCAATTCTGATTTTTGTCTGCTTGAAAAAAAAAAGAATCCGACTGTGCGAAAAATGTCGTATATAGTTAGCTTTTTAATTAACCTCGAGAGGGACGAAATGAAAAAAAAAATAAAATCGTACATCCAAAATGTCAAAATCATTCTGGAATGACATTTATCAATTTTATTCTCTCGTGGAGGTTTTTTTTCTCTTCTTATTTATTTTTTTTCTTCTTTTTTATTTCATGCGCATGGCTCCTCTTCCGACGTTTCTCATATTTCTCGCGTCAATGGGTGACAGGATCCTTCGGTTTTCTCGATCGTAATCCCTTGTACGTATTTCGAGGCTGTCGGAATCGCTTCGCGCTGCAATAAAGTGGGATCCTGGCGGAGCTCTCGAGGATCCTCGCACACACGCTCTGACCCACTTTTCGGCTGCGAGAGTTTTGGCAAAAGGGGAGACGCGCTCCGGGGATGAAGCAAATGAGAGGAGGGGGGGAGGGGGGGTAGGAACGGGGTTGGAAGTGCTCCGCGCTTTTCGGTGAAGGTTAACGCGACGACGATAACGCCGAAGAACGCGCGCGTTGGCGAAAGAAAAAAGAGTAAACGAAGTGAAAAAAAATGCCAACTCGAGAGGAATAAAAAATGATGAGAGAACGAGGTTATATATAAAAAAAATTCGCGACGAAATTCTCGGGTCGGGGAGAAAATCTTTTGATAAATAACGCAATGAATATACTGGAGTACTGCGAAATTTCATTAAGTGTATGAGCAATTTTTTTAAAGATATGAGAATTTGATAAATTTCATTTGATTTGTTAACTTATTTTTGGATCAGTTTTTTCAATTTTTTTATATGAATTCTTGAATTGCGCCCCGAATGCGTAGCATTTTCGTTATCTACGGGAAATTTCCGATCAAATAGACTTAAAATCGAAAAAAAAATTTTTTTTTTAATTTTGTAATTTTTTGAAGGTATTTACTTTCAATTTTTTCAAAAATTCGCAAAAAAAATTTTGAATTTTTTTTTTCGATTTTAAGAGCCTATTCGATCGGGAATTTTGCGTAGATGACGAAAATGCTAATTATTCGGGGCGCAATCCAAAAATTCAATTGAAAAATTCAAAAACCTGATTCAAAAATTGGTTTTTTGGCTTGTAGAGGTGACCCAGTTAAGGATATCCGAATTTCACGAAAAAACTCTGCCTCTTGGAGGCTCTGAGGGCCCTATTGATAGTGCGCACTGTATTGAATAATTGAAAAATGAATTTTTTTCGACAGATTTTGAAGGATTTAACTCTTCAACTTTTTGGAGAATCATAACTCGCAGTACGAAAGGAGTATGAATGCGTAGGTTACATTCTCATTGGAAAATGTATCATATAATTCGTCTGAATTCGACATGAAATGGATTTCTCTTATATATAAGAGCAAAAATATGAAAGGAAAGAGAGGCTGTTTAAAACGTACATTTAATTGAAATTTCAAATAGTTGTATACACGCTCTCGAGACCGAAGGAAAAAAAAGAAGAACGAGAAAAGATCCGTCTTTCCCGGGGGAGATTGAATTTTTAAAGCTTGGCAGATGTGCCTCACGGTATAATTGAATTCAACTTCAGTTATACACGAAGAAAAAAAAGACATTATAAAATATATACGTATGTTCTTTTTGGACATGTCATGTGAGAAGCATGAAATTCAAAAGCAAGAGAAAGATTTTGAAAGAATAATTAAATAATTAGTGATTAATCGTTCATTTATGTTAGGATTAAAAAACTGAAATCTCAATTTAACCCACTGCATATTTATTCACTCTCTCGTATAAGATTCATTATTTCTTAAACTGATGGAGACTCGATAAGAATGATAATTGATCGAAGTAGTCTCGAAATATTTTAAAGTCTAAAATGTTCAAAAAAATTTCAATCTATCGAATTTTTCAAAAAATAATAAAGAATTCAAGAGTCTATCCGATCGGATATGCACTGCAGCATGCAAAAAATATTCAAAGAATTTCATTTCCGAGCTCTTTGCATTATTTCGTAAATATTTCATAAATTTTAAAATATGAAAAAATGTTCGATTGAGCAAGGCTCTTAAAATTTTTTTTTAAATTCCTGAAGTTTTATCGAAATTTCAAAAATTTCCAGTTTTATATAAAATGTCGAGATTTCGAGATAAAATGTGGAAATTATTTTTTTTTATATTAAAAGCTTTTTTTCTTGAATTTTTGGGAAAATTTCGCCTCGTGAGGAAAATAGATAACAGTGAATAATGATTTGCATATCCGGCGTGTCCTGTTTTCCGCTTTAATCCGAATTTTTCATCGATAAACACAAGTACACCGTAACCATCGAGCTGACTAAAGCCACAGGAAGGAAAATATCGATAGAAAATTCGTAGACCTTCATTATCTATTTTTGAGCACACGAGGACCGTCGACGTGTGTGCGAGCACAATGTTCGTATATAGACGTATCAGTCGCGAGCTTTAAATCGCTATTGATGCAGTCTACGTGTCTGTTTACCCATTCAAGTTCTGCATCGTGAGGCAAACACAAATATTTGTCGGCTCTTCGGCTTACAATCGTGCCAAATTCACTGATCAATCAATCTCTTCTCTTCCCCTTTTATCAATTTTTATCATAACCAAAAAATATTCATCGAAACATTATCCACAAAATATATAGTCATTTAAATTTTATACTTTCAATTTAAGAAAAATAATATACTTATATAAAATAATAAATATTTTCGAGTACTTGGGATTTATTTTCACGATGATAAAGTGAAAAATCGATATTTTGAATAAAAATCCGCGATGTATGAAAAAAATTTTGCCGTAAAAAAAAAGGTTCGACCGATATAGTGTTCTGTACTTTTAACATCGATTTTTTTTTCTGGTTGTATTTGCACTCATTTTTTCCGTCCCATTAGCCTCGATAGAATTTTTCTTTTCCCCAATAACGATCGGTGTTCGTCGACGGAATAGTCGAGTGGAAACGAATCCTCCATTATTCCTGCAGTGAAAAAAAAAACATTTCCAAATGGTACAGAATCAAGGACGGAGATAATTTGGATGAAAAAAGTAGGTCGACGTCAAGGAGACTACGTGACGATTTCCCTCTTCTCCTCCACCAAATTCCTATTGTTTTTTTTTACAGCTTTTTTAATCGGGCTTCTATCTGTATTTTAATTTCGTTCTCATAACGATCCGATGAACACTAATTTCTTCAAGCGAAAAAATGGAGAAAAGAACGATAAAAAAAATGTATTTGTCGATCTCGACTGGAAAACTCTTCCCGTGTTCTCCCTTGTACGTTCGAAGTAATTGGGATATTGGTTAATTAGCGAGAGAAACTCTCCCTTTGCTATTCTCCATTTCACCATGTTAATCGTCTGTATCGACGCTTATACGTATATTTGAAGCGTAATAATATCAATGTATAGGTTGTTCAACGTCAAAAAATCTAAATTTCTAAAAAAAAAACTTACGAACAATTAAAAATTGAATCTAAATAAAGATTTTTGACTCTTTTTTTCTAAATCATGCATTTTCAATAATTTCTTAATATTTATCATGATTAAATCAAAAAAAAATTTCAATAAAATTTGAATATGACTAAAAATAAAATATTTACGATTCTTATAATATATCCAAAAAATGAAGATTTTATTTTTTAATGTCGTAATCGGGATGAATACGCTTGAAAAAGTCCTAAAAAAGTATTAAACTCGACTCGAAAGACGTCCTCAAAAAATCCAGAAAAAAAGTATTTGCGAAAGACGCTCTCGAAAAATTTTTTTTTCGCTTCAGATAAAATTTTATTCGAAAATGTGGAAAAGTGGGATGAGATATGAAGAAGCGAGTGTAAAAGATAACGACACGGAGAGGATGCGCTATCGATCTTGTTCCTGTTGGTGGCTGGAAGCTGCATTGCTCAGCTCGTGTCTTGCATCATCTCTCTCTCTCTCTCTCTCTTTCTTGCAGGATCCATAACGGGTCGTGGATTCGTATAGAAATTGCAGCGAGCGATGTATCCGACGTCGCGAGCGGTCCGTATCGAGCAGCAGATTCGTGTCGTCTATGAATAGATATCCTATTTCGGATCTCCCGTAATACATCGCGAAAAAGACAGAGATAGAAGCCCGTCCATGGAGACGAATATGTAGAGATAGATAGATATTTACTAATGCCCAACTTCTAAACTATAAGGTAAAGTATTTAAAAAATATATTTTAAAAATGAAATAATAATAAAGTATGATAAAGAGCAAAATAAAATTAAAATAATTGAAATAAAAGAAAAAGAGAGACGAAAAATCGTCAAATTATTGCAATTATTTCTTCATGAAGAAACGATGGACGAAATGAAAAAAAAGAACAATATGTAGAGATAGATAGATATTTACTAATGCCCGAGTTGGAAACTATAAGGCAAAGTATTTAAAAAATATATTTAAAAAATGAAATAATAATAAAGTATGATAAAGAGCGAAATAAAATTAAAATAATTGAAATAAAAGAAAAAGAGAAACGAAAAATCGTCAAATTATTGCAATTATTTCTTCATGAAGAAACGATGGACGAAATGAAAAAAAAGAACAATATGTAGAGATAGATAGATATTTAATAATGCCTGAGTTGAAAACTATAAGGCAAAGTATTAAAAAAATATATAAAAATTGAAATAATAATAAAGTATGATTAAAAAGCAAAATATAATTAAAATAAAAGAAAAAGAGAAACGAAAAATCGTCAAATTAATGCAATAAAATTTCTTCATGAAGAAACGCTGGACGAAATGAAAAAAAAACGAACATAAGTATAAAAAACTTTTCGTATGCTCTAGAGCAAAAAGAAAATTTCCAAAAATAATTCGTCATCTTTCGTCCAAAGTTTCGTCAATAATTATAAATATATTCATCGTCGAATCGACTCGCAATATTTTTTTTCTCCTCTTATCCTTTTGTTTTCGACGGCGCGTGAATTTTTTAGCTCGTATCGTCGTACTTTATTTTTATTTCGTTCGAAAAAGAGGGAAAGGTTTTATAACGGAAGTTCATTCTCGGTGGATTTAAAAACCTTTCCACGGAGTACGAAAAAAATATAAGCAGTGACAGATCTGAGCGTGAATATCGGAGAAACCGAGAGACGCGTCGAAATAGATTTTCAAATCTGAAAAGTGCGAGAGAGAGAGAGAGAGAGAGAGTAGGTCGTGTGGAAAACGAAAATAACCCAGGACCAAGATATCTTATCGGTCGAAAATTTTTCTGCCTCGGGAAAGATATATCGCGATTCGATTTGCGTGATCTACATCCATATCCGACAACAAATAAAATCTTCCGAGACTCTTCCCGAAGGACTCTTCCCGAGTGCAATTTTTCAATCCCAAACATT
The DNA here is from genome assembly GCA_030522545.1 of Cremastinae sp. A BG-2022a. Lineage (NCBI taxonomy): Eukaryota > Metazoa > Arthropoda > Insecta > Hymenoptera > Ichneumonidae > Cremastinae sp. A BG-2022a. Next base: position 11,481 of record JAPYYW010004241.1, read on the forward strand.
ATATTATTCTCTCTTCAATCAAAATAAAAATTCTGCATTGTCCAAAAAGTTTGCAAAATATTAAAAAATCGACATAAAAAAAATGTTATACCTAATTTTTTTTCTATAAAAAAGAATTATATCGATAATATGAATAATTTTAATGTAGAATAAAACATTTTTTAAATTTTGTTTTCACGTTTTTCATTAATCTTTGTGGAAAAATTATTCAAAACAATGTTAAATAGTAAATATCCTCAAACAAAAAAACAGCGAAATATAATTTCGTTATATTTTTTACGTTTTACATACTAATTGGGGTCTGAAAAGACGCGTCCTCGCGCATCAAATTTTCTGACGCGCCCGTCGGAAGTTAACAAGAAAGTATTACAGGTGACATGCACAACATTATTTTTACTGAATATAAATTCTTGCGTTGTTCGTATTTAAGGAGGTTGGCTACACATAACGAAATGATAAAAATTCGTTCAAATTTGGAGAGAATATTCTTCCATATGAAATACGTGAATACAATTTTTTTTA
>JAPYYW010004242.1:0-12001 GCA_030522545.1 Cremastinae sp. A BG-2022a
GTTATTCGTGCGTGCGATGTTACACAGCGGAGTACACATTTATTTTTATAATCCCGCTCCCATAACGTTCATTTTTTAAGTTCATTTCCTGAAGGGCGACAAAAGGAAGAAGGAAGGCAAGAGAAGGGGAGGAGGGAGGGAGGGAGGGGGCGGGAGAGAGGGAGAGAGAGAGAGAGAGAGAGAGAGAGAGAGAGAGAGAGAGAGAGAGAAATGAAATTTAATGTGCGTCGGTGCATTAGTGGGAAGAAGAGAAATATTCTCTTCGCCATTCAGGAAATGAAATTAAAAAATGAACGTTATGGGAGCGGGATTATAAAAATAAATGTGTACTCCGCTGTGTAACATCGCACGCACGAATAACGAGTGCACACAAAACAACCTACCGGGTGTGTTGAGGGAAAACTGACAGCGATATTAAAGGCTCCCCTTGTTTGTCTCTCGTCAATGACGTCTACTGTGTAATGAGGATACTCTTTTCTCTTCAACGGGTGCGACGAAGATAAAGAAATAATAATTGTCATTATTACATAAAAACAGGAAAAAAATACTATCAAAAAATATTTTGTCACGAGATAAATTTATCGTAACCATCAATATTTTTTTCGTAACAAAATTTTTTTTTCGACACACTTCTACTGGCCTGATTTTTGTATGTATACAATATTTACGTAATACATAATATTTGTGAACGTAAGAAAATGTTGTAACTCGATTTTTATCCATTTTCACGACTGATATGAATGCAGAGGTGAGGAAATCTATTTTTATTTTTCGGGCGTTCAAAAAAGATATTTGATAAATGATTTGAAATCTCGTCAGACGTCATCGGGCGCGTTTATCACTCGTACAGATCTTTACATTGAATTCATTCGAAAGGAAGACGTGCTCCGTGTATTTCGATCGGGAAAGCACGCATTACGGACTCGGTCCGTGCTCCTCATATTTCTGTACACTCTTATTGCCCGGAGAGTTTATGTGTAACGAAAATTGCACAATTCTCGGCACGTTCAGCTACGCGGGTAAATTATTTCTCTCTCACGTTTCTTTTCACCTTCGACGACTCGGATCGACTGGAAACGCGTGTGCTCCCTTACCAATTATACTTGTTAATTCCCCGTCTCTTTTTCCCTTTTTTTCTCTCCGTCTCTCTCGCTCCAATCTTTCGCGAGTGACTCAGTGAACTACAATACGCTTTTGCACGAATATTTCTCATGGACTTGATACAGAAACTCGCGTACTTTCTAGTCAATTTATTAACTCAGAAACGAGGCTCGATTAGACTCGCATTTTACCTCATTTTTCGAAATATCGAAACAATTTTTTTACCCGACCTTTTTTCGATCAAGGATTCTTTGTTAAATTTTCATCCATTAATTATTTCAACATTATTTTCATAAAAATTGAGGCAGCGTTACCCACGTCCTTGGGTAAATACGAATTTATGTGTGAAAATAAAAACATCGTTTTCCCTACTAATGTGATTTCTCGTTTTTCTGCTTTCAGGAGGCTAGTGAAGAATTATCAACCGAAAAAGAAGGAAGAAGAAGATTACCAGTGAGTCGATCTATTTTTTTTTACTTTCGTTATTAAAAAAAAAATAAAAGAAATCACCTTAACGAAGTCAAGGTGTAAAGTTATGAGAACTCGAAAGAGATAATAATTCAAATTATTGTTCCCTTTCACTCAATAAATTGTAAAAATCTCCATAAATAACATGATATATCGATTTCTTCTCTACTGAAAAATATTCGATAAAATTTATCGGTTCGTCGAACGTTTTTCGTATGCACGTATCACGCGGAGAGAAAGTGACTCGTGGGAGGCGAATTTTTCACGATGGATCTCACCTTCGAATAATTCACGACTTTTTTCTCCTCGAGACCATTTTATTCTCATGAAAAAAAAAATAATAATAATATTTCTCGAATCTCGCGGGTGGCTTATTTGCGTACGAGATTTAAATCACGCCTGCTTTTATTCCTCAACTATAAACGTATTTTTATTTCTCTCTCGCTCTTCCTATCTCCCTCTCTCTTTCTCTCTCGTTTTTTCTTTCCGGACAGAAAACAGAAGCTCGCGTGGGAGGGCACTTCAGAAGTTCACGCAGACTCTTGCACGAGTTATAAATTCCCGACATTGCATTCAAGGATCAAAAACATAAGATACAGACAAACGAGAGAGAGAGAGAAAAACGATGGATTCGTTAAAAAAAAATGCGAGAAAGGGAGAGACAAAATAAAAATAGGGGAAAAAATCAACCCCGTGGACGCAGAGACAGTAGACCTTTTGTAAAATCGATACTTCGTGTCTATGGACGACAAGAGGGTCAGAAAACTGTGTCGGATTAAATTTATCTCTCTCGAGGAATTTTTCGACCCTCTTTGACCTCGGGAGGAGAGCCTTCGAGCGCATTAATGTCCCAGCTTCGAGAACAAATCACGCGAAAATAATTCCTCTCTCGTTTTTTGCCCCTTTGACGCTTTTTCTCATCGCGAATCATTTTTTTTTCCCTTCCAGGTACAGTCCGTGTCGAGCCTTCAAGCTGGAACTAAACGAGGTCAATGATCAGGCTGGGCAGCGCGAAGTGATCGCTGAAAATCTCCAGGCCAACGTGCTCAGAGAGCTGAATCTTCTGGTCAAGGATTTCAAGGAGGATCGCAAGAAGCATCTTCAGGAGGGCGCGAGACTGATGACCAACCTCGCTTCACAAATTGGCAATCTCGAGAGAGCGAGGAAATCTTACGAAAAGGCTTTTCGTGAAGCGGAAAAGGCTTTGGAAAATTATCAGAGAGCCGACGCGGATTTTAATCTTTCGAGAGCAGAGGTATAATTCTGCTTTTGTTCTGAGACTTGAGATAAATGTAGCAAGGAAAATAGCACGGAAAAATGATTACAATGTGAAATCTATTCAGAAAATTTCTACAATATGTTGCAGGAAAGAAAACAATTTTAATTTTATTTGAAAATTTATTGCAGGAAGAATATCGTACTCGAAGTATTTTTATACCCGTTAGCTTGTACTCTTAATTCAATTTATATTTCATTTACTTCACTATTATCGTTCCAGGTTGAGAAGCAGCGAATGAACATGAGTCTGAAGACCCAGCAGAGCGAGGAGGCCAAGACCGAGTACGCGAATCAGCTGCAAAAGACGAACGAGATGCAGACGTTGCACTATCACACAGCAATGCCGGAAGTTTTCCAGCACTTGCAGGTAATATTTTGTACTAGAAATATTTTGTACTAAGATCAAAGTTTTCCTTGATAAAAAAAAAGATACACTTTTGACCAAATTTAAATTTATCTCCGTAGGAATTGGACGAGAAGAGGATAAAAAATATGCGAAACTACATGATGAAGTCTGTAGAAATTGAGCGAGCGGTCGCTCCGATAATCGCCCAATGTTTGGACGGGGTGGAAAAGGCGGCGAACGAGATAAACGAGAAAGAGGACACGGCGATGGTGATCGAACGGTATAAGAGCGGATTCACGCCGCCCGGTGATTTTCCATTCGAGGATCTCTCCGTTGCCAAATCCTACGACAGCAACAGTCAATTGTCGCAACCAGTTATGCAGCCGATTCACAATCACTTGACGGTCAAGGGCACCGTTTCCGGTGGAAAGATTAAAAAGCGCGTCGGCATTTTTGGAATATTCAGCAGCAACAAGGTACTGTCTCTGCTGCGAATTCAACGAGAATACAATTCACCAAATATTTCACGAGATTCACGTAGGATCCTTAGAGTCATCGATGTTTTATCGCCAAGCAAGCAATAGCAATGCTCTTAGCACTCTTTTTCAATTTAAAATTCATTTTATTTCTTATTTCCTTCTTTTTTTTTTTGTTCGATTGACTTTATGCACAATATCTGCGATGCACAAAGCCGTAGCATGAACAACCCATCGTCGTCGACTCCTCTTTCGTTACATTTCGTTACTTGACGTAAATTTATTTATGTTTTTCATTCTTAATGTTAAAAAATATCCGATCGATCATCCCAATTACATATTCTACTCCGCTTGTTATTATTTTCAATAGTTGTAACGTAAATCGTCTTAAAATTTTGAATCTAACTCCAAGTTTTACTTTTGTACTTTCTATTAATTTGGTGGATGGTTCGATCTCTTGTTTTATCAACAAAACGACTGGACTACGAATCCGGATACTTTGTCCCTCTCCCCTTTGTTCTTATTTGTAAGTATCCCCCTGGGTTGAAGGCTTTATTATTCGTACGCTCACATTAATAATTCGCTCGCAATTAACACACATCGTTAATATTCATAGAGTAGAGAAAGGAGAATAGCAGTAGGGAGCCAAAAAAACGCTGACTAATTTTTCGAAGATAGAGCATCGTGACAGCTCGAGACCAATTCTCAAGATTTCACAACAACAAAAAACAGACTCTGCAGGAATAATTTTTTCTCAAACATTGAAAGAAATAATAATAAACAAAAATTTTTTTTTTGATCTAAAGATTGAAAAACTCGGTTGTTTGTTCTTTGGTTTATTTTACTTCACGATCAGTGAAGACGAATCGGGAGATTTCACAATAGTATCGTCGATCGTTAATCTCGTTAAATCACTCCGAGTCTCTAATAGCCTCGTTTCGTTTGTCGTTCGAGAATAAAGAGGGAAAGGGAGGAGAAAAAAGAAAACGGAGACTTTTCTGCCGAGTCTGGATTTTTTTTATCCACAAGCTTCTCGCTCACTGGCCTACTTTTTATATAAAAATACATAAGATGATATTATGTACATGAATTGTATGTATACAACGCTGAATGACTCGCTTATGTGATTTGTTTCATGCAAACGACAGAAGTTGATCGAGGTGTGCATAGCTTTGAAGGTCTGTCCTTTTCTCATTTACTATTTACCCAATATCATTTATTTTTTTATATATATTTTTTTTTGCACAAGATAAAAAATATTCGTTATTGTTCGTCGTGTGTGCATAACTTTCGTCCTCGCCGATTCTGTCAAGTAACAGCTACAGAAATTCACTCCATGGTAAAACAAATCGTTATTTACCGCATAAACGATTGTGCATAAATGTACTGTAAGAATGGCAGAAATTTTATTACTATTTTCAGAAACTTATTAATAATATATTAATTTAGACGATATTTAGTTCATTCAATGATGAATTTTAAAAAATACTAAGGTTGCTTTTTGCTTGCTTAATCATTAAAAAAAAAATTACCAAATATTTTAACATTTGCAACATAAAATCGTGCATATTGTCGCTTTATTTAACACCGCTTTTTCATCGCTTTAAAATAGTTGGAGCTGCTCTACTTAACAGGAACGGTGATGGTTAACTCTCGAATTCTATGACTGTTTTTTCGTAACTATTGTGACTGTCGGTGTTAAAAGGCCTCGTTGAATTCCGGTTCGAATATTGATGGCTTTTCGTTCGCAGAACAATGTACCTGGTTACGGTGACGGCGCGAAGGAGGATTGCAGCGATCTACCGCCGAATCAGAGAAAGAAGAGATTGCAACAGAGACTCGACGAGATCCAGGCCAAGATACAGCAGGAAACCGCCGCGAGAGACGGGCTCATGAAAATGAAGGGCGTTTACGAGCAGAATCCAGCGCTCGGCGATCCCATGAGTATAGAGGGCCAATTGAATCAATCCAGTCACAAATTGGACAAGCTTGGCGCCGAACTCGTCAAGTTCCAGGGATATCTCGACGAAGCCATGATGGCAGGAATTAGTCTTTCGAGGTAAAGCTAAATACCATTGATCAAATAAAAATAATTCTCTGTCCCCTTCGTGTAATCTTTGGTACATAATTTTAATATCGTTTCAATTTGAGTTCGACAAAGATTATTTATTCGTATTTTTTCTTATTAGAAAAAGGATTACAATAAGAACCATGTGTGTTTTCAGTCCAAGTCAAACACCGCGAAAACCAACGAGCAACGGATCAACAACGAGATCGATAAATTCGAGAAGATCGAGCCACTCCGGTGGTGAGGAGAGTTTGTCGAGGTCAGCGTCGGATTCCAGCGTGAGCAACGCGAACGCGAATCAGCCGGTGCACAAGAAAAGTGCACCGGGAACCCCGCAGCCAACTCACGAGTGAGTTTCTCTCATGATCCATTTCTTTTTTTCAATTTTCGAGACGCAATCCTCGAATTCCTTTAAATAATTTCTTTCAAACGCTCGCGAGACGATTCTACAGAGACACGAAGTTATTTTTTTTTGCTCAAGAATTTTCGTACATTTGTGAGACGAAGATTGTAGAAAAAGAAAAAAAGAAAATAGGCAAATAGAAATGGCGCTCGCTTTACAATACTCATGCACAGTTCCACGAACAGCCCGGAATCTGGACTCGGTACGTCACGCACGTCGTTGCCAGGCAGTACCGGCGAGGAGTATTACGTGGACGAGGTGGACGCCCAACCGCCCCTGGGAACGTGTCGAGCGCTCTATCCGTTCGATGGTGAGCAACCTGAATAAAATTCGCGCTTATATCATTCGTTTCGATGCCCAGATAATTGAATAACGTCCGACGCTTTTTTTAGCCACGAGCGAGGGTTCGATACCGATGTACGACGGCGAGGAACTTTACATGATAGAATTGGATCAGGGAGACGGATGGACGAGGGTACGCCGGATGTCACAGCCGATCGAGGGCTTCGTGCCGACGTCGTACATCGAATACCAGCTCTACAACACCTAGCAACTTACTGCGAACAACTGAGAAAGAAATGGCTGTACAGAGCTCGGGAACAATCGTCACTCCTTATGAGATTTTTCGCGTGGAAAGCAGCATCTCGATTTATTGAAAAATTAACACAACGAGAGGATAATTCGCGATTTTTTTTTCTTTTTTCATTAAGAAAAAAGATCGAGAGATGCGTGAATGGAACAAGTGCGACGTACACGAAATAATGCACGATCGTACTCGCGACACCTCGAGCTCTCTGTGTCCTTTTTTTAATTCTACACCATTCTTCTTTTTTTTTTTTATCCGAGCAGCGAGCAAAAATATTCAATGTGATTGACGACGAGCTGGGAATGATGCATGTTTAAAAGGAAGAGAAAGATTCGCCTGACGAGCGAACAAGTAGCATAGTCTAGAAGTCGATAAATGCGGATGAAAACTTCGTGCAATTCTATTTTTACTCATACGTACAATTGTATACGGGGTACCGCGAGAAAATTACGTATACTCGACGAAAAGTAAACAAACGAAAAAACGCTTAACTCTCCGCGATTGTACAGTGTTTTTTTCTCTCTCTCTTTCTTCGCTCTATCTCACTGTTTTTTTTTTTGAGTTTACGAATCACGAACCTTCGTAGAGCACTTGGTGATTCTGCGAATTCCAATATTGTCGAAAGTAAATTAGTCGTGTAAATCGACGCGTGTGTGTGCGAGTGTTTCCGTGTAAAGCTTGCGCGTTTCTCACACTTTTTTCGTTTGTGGGAAAGAAGGAAATGAGTGAATGATCGAGGAAGGTTCTCGCGTTCGGGCCGAGAGTCCGGAAGAGAAATCTCGGGCGCAACGAGAGACAGACTGATTAACGAGGAATTGTGACAAGGCGAGAGATTCCAAGTGTCGAATGTTTCTTAGCCGATTTCAAGAGGGAATGGGAATTAACGAGGAACGAGATAATTGGATTGTGAAATTGAGAGATTTAGTTTTTATTGTAGAATTTCGTCGTTGTAAATATTGGCAGGCGGAGTCAGGACGACCCTTGTCGTCCTTTGAGAGTGCGGTGAATCGAAGAATCATTTAGTATTTAAGGATACGCGGCAGTGCCAGATCAAGGGAAAAAACGAGAAAAGAGATAAGAGGAACGCGCGGGATGCAGGTTCTTCCCACGTGTCCATGAAAAAAAATCGCAAGGAGATTAATTTGTGTATCGTACACACGTACGTAGCTCTCCAGTTTTCTTTTTTTTTCCACGTGGGAGGAATCCCACATCTGTACACATTTCTCCCCAAACGAGGCTCGTTTCTTTCCTTTTTTCATGCTTCGAAGCCGGGGCTAAAGGTAAATAAGCGACAGGCTGATCTTTATAGCTTCGTGCTCATGAAACGAAATACAAAGTGTACGAAGTCTGTACGTGTATATATTATAATTAATATTCAATCGTCGGAGCGTAGCTTTTCGGTATAAGCCTGAGGCATGTTAAGCGCGATTGTAGGCTAAAAAATGTAAGTGAAAACGAACGTGTCCAGGGACACACGATGATTCGTGAAAAGTTAGAAAATCTATTGATAATCTCCATCACTTTTTTATTTCTCACGCCCTTGATTTGTTGTTGAAAATATGTTGTACGATATTCCGAACGTGTGCATTGCGAAGCAGAGGCGAACATTTGTAGAGCGAAGCGATTCGCGAGAGCGCAACATCTCTTTCTGAAATTGGGGTGAAAAATCGTTTTTTTTTAATATGATTAGTGTATACAAAAAAGAAATTGCTCACTCGCTGCATGGCCAAATATAAATTTGACCCGCTTGTGTTTCGCTCAAGGGTTGATTGCAAGGATTTGAGAGGAAAAAAACCATTTTGAAAGAGCACGTTTATAACATTCTAAAAAATCAGAGACTGAAAAACGCTTCTAAATTGCTACAAAAAGTACAATCGTACTTTCTTACAGACTGTTGTGACTTTAAATGCGAATGACTATTAAAAAAGTTAATTTTAATTATTTAAAATATTATTTGAAAAGCAGTGCTTTGCGAAGAAAAGAAACATCCTTTTTATTTTTATTTATTAACGAAAGTTTTGTCAAAGGTAAGCTTTGAGTAGTAATTATTCATTCGAATAAATTTTGATCGACTTTCGAGCGAAACGTCGGAATAGTTCGTCCCTTGTTCAAGAATCGGAGTTATCGGATTCGAAGAAAATTAATTATTTTGGATGAAAGATAGAAAGGAAAGGATAAATAATGAAGGGTAGGAGAGACGAATTCATGTATCATATCTCTCAGATATCGAACGTGTCCATTCTATGTATATTTTGTGATTTTATATCCATCGATAAGTATTGTAGATAATTAACTCTGCGACTCATTATACATATTATTATTATTATTATGATTATTATTATAATATTATTAATTAATATTGAGAAAAAATACAGGTACTAAACCAATATAACTCATTTACAAGCAAAACACGAATGTCGCGTGTTGATCGAATTTTCTCCATCGTCCATAAGAGAGATGAGAAAAATTTTATTTTCCAATTACGTAAAAAAAAAGAAATGTTGCGATTTTATTTATTTTGTTCATTATCCGAGTATATTTCGAGACAATTGCGAATTATAAATAATTTGTTTTATTATTTTTTTACGAACGACAATAATATCTGAACTTTTTTCTGTAATTGAAAAAAAATGTGGATTTTCACATCTCCATATCACTAGACTTTGCGAGGAACCTGCTGTGCGTTTATTTTGTTTTTTTTTTCTTTTTTGCTTCTTCGTTTATTTAAGTTTTCATTTATTTGCGAATTTCGCGGATGCGAATCGATAGATCGTAGACGAGGAGCCTCGTCGTTCGGTGTATTGCAACGTCCCGAGAACAATTGACTAGATCGAAGAATAAATTGTAGAGTAGAGAGGCGTCGCTCGGGGGATTTGAAAATAACATTCAAATCCACGAGACCAGCATCGTCTTGAGACGCGTTACTTAGAGAATAAAAATTTATAACTCGGTCGCGATCGCTGAGCGATTAAATACAAACGGCTTATCGAAAGTTCGCAGTCACGGATACAAAAATGCTCGTTTCGGATCGTTTAATGTAATTAAGCTACTAAAATAATCCTCACAATTTACTACCGCGGACATCGGAGACCCATTTTATAATAATTGGCAGTAGTTTCGCGAACTCTTGCTTCGTTCGTCGATCGTATAGCAAAATTCTGGTACACGGTTCGATACCGGATAAGACTCTTCTTAGCTGTAGAAATAAAAAATTTCGCCAGTAGCTTGTTAGAAAAAATATTGTTAGTAAATTGTGTACGTACTTTGTCGCTGACGAGATAAAATTTTCATTTTGATTTTGATATTTGATATTGATTCGAGATTTTACTGAATTTTGAATTCCGCTAAGAAAGTATAAATTCTCGATATAAATTATTCGCGATTCAGCGTGTCAGGAGATCACTGTCGTGAGAATAATGCCACGAGAGGACACATTGTATGTAAAAAAAAAGTAGCTCCCGACGAGCAAAGATTTTCTTGCCCCGTTGGAAGAGACAAAAATCACAGCTCGATTGTAAAAAATCTCATAAAACGTGATCGCCCTCGCCCCGATTAAGTACACAACATGTATAACGAATCTTTAGTGACTATATTAATAGAAATACGTAGGATCACTTTGGCGTTTTTCACCGTCGACCACGCCACACGTGCTCAAACCAGAGGCGCTTCAGTCTATTCTCACTGTACAAAATACTTAATATTCCATCATAATAATTCTCTCGACACTTAAATTTGTTTGTTCTTCCTGGCAGATCGTCCCGGACAGAATCCTTGAGCGTGAAGAAACAATCTCGGTCCTGGAGGAGCTTCCTGGAGGAGATTCAACCTTCTCGGTCCATCAGCGGGGATATAAACAACGAGACTGCGAATAATTCATCAGATCGTCAGGTCTTCCCATTCCTCGACCTCTCGAGGTGTTATTTCCACTCGGATTCCCGTCAGTGTTCCAAGGAGATCGTGAACCCTCGCAGGTAATGGATTCTGCTGGAGGTCGATGAGCTCGAGTCCTGGCGAACGTCTCACTTCCTCAATGTCCACAGCTTTAACAAAAATTACATTCGTTTATATTCCAAAAAAATGATAATTATGCTCGTTAGTTTAAAAAAAAATTGCTCGTAAATAATCGCAATGATAAGAGAATTTCAGGAGAATGCACGACGAGGAAATAAAATTTCGTCGAGCGAAAATATGCAAAAGCGAAAACTCTGCGATATTCGCGTGAGAAAAGCCCATAACCCTTCGCTCATTCGACGTTGATTTTCATCTCCGAGACTTTATTTCACCGGAGGCACGATCGGAGCTTTACCTATGATGGAATTGTTGTTGGCGAGAAGCCGTTTCAGCTGCGGTATTCGACATGCAACCGTTGGCAGAGCTATGAACGAATTGTGAGAAATATCGAGACTCTCCAGTTCCTGGAGTTCCGCAAGTTCTTCCGGTAGTTTGCTCATTTGATTGTGGCTTAAATTTAATACTGCAAAACAAAGGAAATACAAGATTAATTTTTTGTTTTATTTTTCTCTATCGATCTTTTGTTTATTGGGAAACTTTTTTTTACCTGTTATCAGTGAGAATTTGACTGCAAACTTTGGTGGTATCTTCGTTATGACGTTTCCGGAGAGATCGCATCTCTTGAGTTCCGTGTGTCGCATGAGGTGATAAACGGCGTCTGGTACTTGCATCAATTGGCATTCGGACAAATCTGAAATCGAAAATGGAAAATTAATATTTAGCCCATTTTTGAAATTATTTTACTGTTTTAATTTTTTTATTTTTCAATTTAAGGTAGTTCTATCAGTACGATAAAATAAAATAAAAATTATCTCAGTTTATCTCCGTACCATGTGGTCTTTCAGAAAAAATTTATTAAGAAAAATTGTTACTACTTGGTCAAAGAAAAATATACTCAAAATTCAAGATCATCCAAGTTGACCTGTGACTTGCTACGAATGAAAATTAGAAAAATCAAAATTTTGGGATTTTTAAAAAAAACTTGAGTTAACTTTTCAAATGCAATTCAAAGAGCTGTGCAAAATTTCAAGAAGTTTCACTACCCAGAAATCAAAATATCAAGAGTTGAAGATCGCAATATTTAACACGTGCTCTTATGGGAGAATACAGAAAATAGTGATTTATGACAATAATATCTCAAGTTTTACATAGTAAAACCTCTTGAAATTTAAGGAGGTTGGCTACATAAAACGAAATGATGAAAATTCGTTCAAATTTGGAGAGAATATTCTTCCATATGAAATACGTGAATACAATTTTTTTT
>JAPYYW010004243.1:0-11995 GCA_030522545.1 Cremastinae sp. A BG-2022a
ACTCATAATCAATTTATAGAGCGCATTAAACGAAATTGTATGAAGTATACGCTTAGAATAATTGTAAAACATCAATTCAAACATGTTGAAGCGGAAAAAACGGCCGCGTTGCTGCTCGTGACATTAAAAATTACACAAACAATTGTTATTGAATATGTAATAATTTGATAATTAATTGATCAACAGGCTGGTGTGCAGGATAAAGGATAATCGCAGTGATGCCAACTTACCAAAATGCGGGTGGCGGGTACCCGAACGTTTCGGTGCCGACGCGTCAGGGAAAGCTGGACGGTAATCAGAATCATCATACGACGATACCATCGAACGTAACGTCGCACTGCCTGATCCAGAACGCGATGCAGAACAGCATATCGGGCAACGTTATGGGGACGACGAACATGTTGCCGCATCCGGTTTCGCCGATCATGACGAGTCATCCAGTTCTTACGTCCCACTGCGTAACGAGCCACGCGACTCCAACGAGTCCGGCTTCGACCAGTCCCGGCAGCACCACCTCCGCGACGACGACGGCGACGACAACTGTCAGTGCGATAACCACGACGAATACTTCCACTGTCTCCGCCGGCGTCGCCGCGACGGCCACTACCCCTAATACCAACAGCAACACCATTACCAACAACACCACAACCACCACGACAATCCTATCCTCCAATCTGCGACACGAGGTCAAATTGAACGCTATGCCGTACGTTTTTCTATTTTTTTATTTCTACTAGCTCTGTATTTCGACTTGAGGTACTTCTATCGTTTACTTAGACATGGTTTTGTAGCCAATCCAATTCAATTTTTAATGGTTACAGGCTTTATTTAATTAATTTAAGGTAATATGGCCATGGCGGTAAAACCATAAATTTTTGGCTTAGTTTTTTTTCACGTACAAAGTAGTTTGAGAGTAAAAGTTCATTGAGGTAGTTCTATAGTTTTATTGTCTATTTAGGATTGTATTGAAAATTGGTACAGTCGTTTCTTGATATGTTATACATATATGCGTACCAAATTTTAAGAGGTTTCACCACGTAGAAATTGAGATATTTAGTATTAAAAACCCCAATTTTCAGTGCTCTCCCATAAGATATTCTAGATGGTGAACCTTCTTAAAATTTAGCATAGCTCTTTATTGTACTTCAAAAAAGCTTCTTCAAGTTTTTTTTTAATCTTAAGATTATGATTTTTTCAATTTTCATAAATACGTAGCAAGTACAGGTAACCTTGAATGACCTTAAATTTCAAGTATGTTGTTCTTGAAACAATTAGCAACAACTTTTCTTAATTGACTTGAGCTCAAAAATCACATGGTATCGAGATAAATTGATATAAAAACTTTTGATTTGACTGTACCTATAGAACTACCTTAAGAAAAGTTGTTGCTGCGAACTTGACACCATATCGATAGAAGCACCTCGAAGAAAAAATAACGAATGAAAGAAAAATGATCTGTGTGAATAATAAAAAGAATTAAATAAATGTTAATACTTAGTGAATAAGGACGAGCTGATAATTCGTATTGGATTGAGAATAAAATAATTTGTTTTTCAGTTGGTTTCATGGGAAAATCTCGAGGGAAACGGCAGAACGGCTTTTACGACCGAGGGAGGACGGTCTCTTTCTAGTCAGAGAATCAACAAATTTTCCCGGTGATTATACGCTATGCGTTTGTTACCAGGGGCGCGTACAGCATTACAGAGTTAAATACAAGAACAATCACCTGACGATAGACGATGAGGAATTCTTCGAGAATTTGGCATTGCTGGTCGAGCATTACGAGCAGGACGCCGATGGATTGTGCACCCAATTGACAAAATCATTGCCGAAACAGGGAAAGCAAGATTTTTGCGTCGATCCGAAGGCATTCGTCGAAGCAGGCTGGGTCATTCAGACTCACGAGTTGGAGCTTCGCGAGTGCATAGGAAAGGGCGAGTTTGGGGATGTTTTGCTCGGTGTTTATCGGGGTGAGAGAGTCGCTGTGAAAATGCTCAAGGACAACAGCGAGGCTGCCCAAAGATTTCTCGCCGAAGCGAGCCTCATGACCTCCCTCATTCACGATAACCTCGTTAAATTGCTCGGGCTCGTTTTCAATAATCAACATATGTACCTGGTTACCGAGTATATGAGCAAAGGATCTCTCGTCGATTATCTCAGATCACGAGGCAGATTGCACGTTACCAAAAAGGATCAAATTAATTTTGCATAGTCAGTATTACTCTTCACATTTCATATTTTTATAAACCGGGTTATTATTGTACACATTACAGACTTTTCTTCCAGAGGGATAGCCCAATTTTCTTTTGCTGAAAAACATTTGAGGAATGTCTAATTAGTTTTATCAACTCGTGAGAAACTCATTAAAATTTGTGTTTAATTAGTTTTTAAATATTCTTATGTGAACATTTTCCGAGAATCAAGTGTTACATCTTATAATCACAATACTGCGAAAAAATAGTGTACTTCTTGCTCTTTAGTACAATTAATTAAATTGTGCTTTATCATTCAAAGAGGTTCATGTGTTTATCACGTGAACATTATTTTTGAATTAAATTTTAAATGTACTTTAATGAGACGTCAAAGAACGTTAAAAATTCCTCCACCCTCTGTAAGAAAGTTCCGTTATTTATACAATTATCTCGATCCTTTTTTTCCATTACTTATCATATTTTATACAATTTTTACTCAACGATTTAATTTGATTATACAACACAGCGATACGTGCGCCGGAATGGCTTACCTTGAATCAAGACACGTCGTGCATCGGGATCTTGCAGCCAGGAACGTTCTTGTCGCTGAAGACAACTCCGCAAAAGTCTCTGATTTTGGCTTAGCCAGGGACGAGAATTTCTCCCTTGACGGGGGAAAATTGCCGATCAAGTGGACCGCGCCGGAAGCGCTTAAATTAAATGTAATTTATTTATGCAATATTTATTTTGCTATCTTCGTCGTGCATAATTCTTTATTTTTTATTATTATTTTCTGTCACAGAAATTTTCAAACAAGTCTGACATGTGGAGTTTTGGCATTTTACTCTGGGAAATTTATTCCTTCGGTCGTGTGCCGTACCCTCGAATAGTGAGTCTAATTTTTTAAATAATTATATTATCCACGTGGTAAAATTAAAATAAAAAATTCCCAAATAATTATTCAACAGCCACTGGCCGATGTTGTTAAATGTGTGGAAAAAGGATACAAAATGGAGCCACCCGATGGATGTCCGTCCGAAGTATATGACATAATGAAACAGGTATATCCTCGAAAACATACAAATTGAACGAAAAATTCGAAAATCGATTAAAAATAATAATCTCTTTGTTGATTTGAACAGGCATGGGATTTACAGCCGGAGAAAAGACCAACGTTTCTCGACATCAAAGTGAAGTTGGGGCAGCTTAAAATCGAGTACACCAAATGTGCGAATTAAGAAGATTACTTATTATTTCATATCTAATAACAGAGAAATCAGCGGGGAAATGAGAGATGAATTGGTGATAATCCTCAAAAGACTCTTGATTCGAAGAAACAAAAGTCTGTCTGTACATTGCAAAAAAAAAACATAAAATTCGTGATCCGTATTTATTTTACAGAGTGATAAAAGCAGGAAGAGAAAGAGAGTGAAGGGGGTTCAAGAGCAGCAATACAATGTTCATTTACGCTGATGAGATTAAACGGTTATAATTTGTACATGACAATATACTTCACAAATGTTACCTAAGTCGATTGTGCCTTTGTTCAACCGAATCATATTTGAGGAAAAGAGAGAGAAAAAAAAGAGGGACGATAGAAGGGACGAAAGAAAGCAAGAAGCAAAATCTACACAACTTCAGTGGACTCATGAATCAAACAAGAAAATTATCTTCCCGATTTAGCGATGAAAAAAAAAGAAAGCAAACGATCGAAATACGATGAAAAACGTTTCGACGAGAAGCCAAAGTTTTGAGACAAATAGAGAGGATACTTTTTTTTTCTTTTTGTTGATATTTTATATTGTTCATTCGTAATTTAATTACCAAGCTAGGAAAGTCCTCTCTAAGTACTTTACGTGGCACAAATAAAAACTTAAACTTTAAGCACAACACGATTAGAGTCTAGTTGCTAAGAGCATCGTAGATTTTGCAATGATCCCCGAAACGACGGGTTACGAATGTTTATTCGATGGATGAAGATGTCGTTCAATAAGCATCGCAACACTTTGTTATTCTCATAGTTGTTACTCTTTCAGATTCTGACAATGAAAAAAAGAAAATGGAGAGAGTCTCGAGTGGACTCGAATTCTCGTAGATCTGACACTTAGCGATGATCCATTTAAGATTTAGATTTAGGCAGCTTATGTTCTATTCCTTTTCTTTTAATCAAAGATTTAAATATAGCTAGAATCTAAGAAACAACTAAATTATTCGAAAATGGAAAAGTAACGTTACATTTCTAAATGTGTCTCGGAGTATTCGACTATATTTAAAAAAAATGAATATAGTCGTGTAAATTTTAAATTGTAAATACTTTCTGTAAATATTTGCCTAAAACCCGGGGGAAAAGGAATAATTCGATATGGGAGACGTTGAGTAATTAGAGATTTAATAGCACGTGATTATCGTGTCCTTGCAAAAATTAATTTTTTTTTTTCGACTGGCCAATATTCGAATCGATCACCGAAGCAACTAAAAAAAAAGCAGAACAATAAATAAAGCGAACATTCTATTAATCGATGCTGATGGCGAAACGAAAAACTTTATCCGAATGTAACTCGAGTGATTGACGTACAGCGTGGCTAAGATTTATTTACACTTTCATACCAAATGGTATACGATAAAGAGAAGATTGCCTGATGATACGTTGAAAAAATCATGTGTATAAATCGTTCTTCGAAAAATTGTTTTATTTTATCTCGAGCGTAGCAATGATGCTTCGTAATGAATTTTCTTTTTTTTTTGTGAACCCACCTGATGGGATTTTCGGTTAAGATGAAGGATCCGATTGATAATTGGATAAAGCCCAATCAGCTGACCGTCCTGCGAGGCTACCTTCGTCAAGGCTAGCGTCGAATACTAGACGAACGAGGATTTTAATCATTTTTACCGACTTCTCTCGTTTTCACGACGTAAACGAACTTCCAGCAGCATTTTGTATTCTCTGTCTTTATTTTTGTTTCACTGCAGTATGAAAGAAAAAAAAATCAAAACGGATCTCTAGCTACCTCAGTCAAATTCTCGTTCTTCTTTTATCTTTATTTTTCGTACATCGATAGTGCCACACGATTGGATCCTTCATCTAACGAACACGTTCAAGAGACACGTATAATTTTTGAAAATTTTGTTACGAAAATACTGTTATTGCAGAAAACAATCGAAATGGAAAAAAGAAAATACAATGTGAATCTGTTCTAATTTGGAGCAAACAAGTTGAAAGAACAAAGTTTTTCGTTTTAACGACACTTCGCGTAACCGTATTTTTATTTATCACGTGTATGCATAATTTATGAAACTTTGTGCACAGCAAAAAAATATTTGCACGATCATAAGATGCATACACAAAAAATATACAAATATTTACGGATATTTCGAAAGAGAGGCGAAAAAAGTACACGAATGAATTCTTAATACGTTTCATTGTAACCAATCTCCATTACTTTTTAAGAAATTTAATATATATTATATATATTAATTGAGATGAAATTACACAATATATATATATCATGCGATTGAACTATACAAATTTGTACGAATGTTTGTCGACGTTTCTTTGTCTATTTTTTGTTATTTTAAGAACCAGTTTGTACTATATTCGTTTTTTTTTCATAGGATGGAATAATCGTAATAATCGTGAATGTTGAGGACGTACTCGTCTCTGGATGCAGAATATAAAGCACATTTATCGAGGTCACCTCTCGACCCCGATGAGAGAGTCCTCGGCTCGAGATTGGAATCTCTGGATGGCTTGAGCCAGAACTTTTGGCTGCTCCTCATTGTGTTCGTTCGACGATTTTTAATCAACGAGCCGACGTTAACGAGGCTCAGGGCGATGCTATTTTTGTCCCTCTTTGGTGCTGGCACGACGGTGAACGGGCCGGATTCTTTGATTCTCTGGGAATCCTTCGGATGGCTTCTTATCACCAAACTACGTCCTGTTTTGTAAGGCTCGCCGAGGCCTCGATCCTTGCTCGATTTATCCATCACCACGTACTTACGATTTCTTTTCTTATCCTCAATAACCGAGTGCTTTATTTTCGGCAGGGTGTACGTCGAGTTCTCGTCGCAGTTTATTCGCTCGCTCGACCGTTGGCCATCCGAGAATCTTATGTATCGCCACTTGCCGATTTCTCTCGTTTCCTCGATCCGCTTCCCATTATCCGACACGGCGTCCTCGATATTTCTCGATCTGGTGCTCCTGGACGTCTCCTCGGGATGAGTTTCTTCGCTCCGGTGAAGCTTCAGACTCGCTATTTTCCCGATAATCGAGGTGAAAGAAGCAACGTGGTTTCCAATCGTCGACAGAGCTCCGGATATCGGATCGCCTCGACTTTCATCGCGATTTTCTATCCTCTTGCCGCTCATTTTCATCGAGATCGGCTCACTCGGATTCGTATTCGGATCTCTCGATCCTCGATCCTCCGAGGTACGTTCGTTGATGCTCGACTCGGTTTCGCTCGAGTTCGCCGTGCTCAACGACGAATTTTCCTCGCCAATTTTATTCTCAACCTTATCCTCGTTTCCTTCATCCCCCTTCAAGCCATCCTCGCGCAAGTCAAGAAACGCACTCGGCTCGTATTGTATGTTCGTTATCATACGAACCGTTTCCTGTCTCCCCGAACTCTTCAAATTCGAATTAGATTTTTTCAACTTTGACCCCGAGTTCTTCGTCTCGGCTTTGTCAAAATTCGACTCGTCCTTTTTCACATTCTCAAGGATTTCGAGAGGAGTTGTCAGAGCTTCCTCGTAAATCGAAGTCTCGTCGTCGTTCTCGTTAACGACGATACTCGACTCGACCTTTTTAATTACCTCCTCTCGGTGTTTAATCTTTCTTCTCCATTTGAACCTTTTTGGCGTTTCCGTCGACAAAGGTGGACTCGCCGTCTCCCCAGTTTCATAAGTATTAACTTTATTACTATTATTATTATTATTATTATTATTACTATAATTATTATTATCATTATTATTATTAGTTTCGAGGTCATATTCTTTGATGGTGGTTTCTTCATTTCCGGTTAAGGGAGCGGTCTCCTTATTATTGTCACTATGGCTCGAATCAAATTCTCTGACGGGCTCGTCCCAATCCTCATCGAAGTAATTTTCCAGCGAATCGTCGATACTAAAATAATATTCGTTATTGTCGCAATCAATGACCATCGTCAGTTCTGGAGACAGCTCGATAAAAGAAAGACCTTTGTTCGCTCTTGCCGCTGGACGATTCGTTAATCTAACGGTTTTTTCTTGACCGTGATTTATTTCGGCGAGTTTTTTTTTAGCCTCGTCGGCACTGTCGTCCTCGGAGGACTTGTCGCAGTTGCATCTGTTCTTGTTCCCGGGGGCGCTTTTTTCGAAATCGTCGCCATAGTCGTCGTCGTCGCTCATCGCGTCCTGATGCTTGGTGCTTATTCTGCTTTTGGACCTTGGGGGCGGTTTGCTGGTAATCGGCGTATTATTGGCCTTGTTGCTACGTTCGTAGCTCGTTTCCGGACTGCCGACGTGAGCCTTCAGGTTGAGACGCTTCGGGGTTCGGATCTGGACCGCCGCCCGGAACGGATCCGGAGAATCGTAACAATTGGCTTGCTGCTGGTGCTGATAACCGGTCCAGCAATTTTCAGGGTCACCGGTGTAACCGTACCAAGCGGAAGGCGAATTATTCGGACCCGGTCCGATTTTGTTGAAGGGAACAACGGTGGCTCTTCTCCGGCCAATTTCTTCCTCGACCTGGCTGATCTTGTTTCGAACGTTGCAGAGACGACTCTCGGCGATAATCCGCTGCGAGTGGTACGGGGCGAAACTCAAGTTTACCCTCTCGTCGCACTCCTTCTGGCGAAGCGTTCCCAGCAGCTGGCGCAGCTCCTCGTCCGACTTTGTCGCGAGCATAACGCTGTCGAGATTTCCCGGCGCTTCCGCACCGTAGCCCTGGTTCTCGCTCAAGCGACGATTCACCAGGGCCTCCGCCATCGATTTCAGCAGGTTTACCTTAACGTTATTTACATCCACGAAACGATTTTATTAGGAATTTTTTTTTTAATTTTGTGTAAATTATCTCTGATGACATGTGCGTGTGCATTAAATTTTAACAAGTTTCTCTGCATACTATTCGAGATGTTCATTATCGAAAATCACTATTTTGTACTCTCTCTTATGAGAGAGTAGAAAATAGAAAAAATGGAAATAAATGGAAAATAGAGCACGTGTTAAGTATTGCGATCTTCAACTCTAAATATCTTGATTTCTAGGAAGTAGAACTTGTTGTAATTTGTTACAACTTTTTATGGTACTTCAAGGAAGCTTCAATATTAGTTTAAAAAAAAACAAACAAAATTTTTTCATAATTTTCATACATACGTATCAAGTATACGGATCACCTAGGATGATCTTGAATTTCAAATATGTTTTTCTTCAGTTGATTTTCACCAACTTTTCTTAATAAATTTTTACTCTCAAACGACTTCGTATGGAAGAAAAACGTTGTACATAAAACTTTTGATTTTTTACTCTACGAACTCAACACCCTTAAGATAGTTCTATAATTTTATCGATTATTTAGGATTTTTATTGAAAATTGGTACAGTCATTCTTTAATAAGTGACACATATGCGTACCAAATTTAAAGAGGTTTCTCGACGTAGAAATTGAGATATTTATTGTTAAAAATCCCAATTTTTAGTGCTCTCCCATAAGAGCCTGTGTTAAACATTGCCATTTTCAATCCTAAGAATCTTGAAATCTATATGGTGAACCTTCTTAAAATTTAGCATAGCTCTTTATTGTACTTTCTCAAGCTTCCTCAAGTTTTTTAAAAAAATTCTAAGATTATGATTTTTTAAATTTTCATACATACGTAGCAAGTACAGATCGCTTTGGATGACTTTAAATTTTGAGTATACTGTTCTTGAAATAATTAGCAACAACTTTTCTTAATTGACCTAAGCTCAAAAACCACACGATACGAAAATAAATTGAAAAAAAAACTTTTGATTCGAATGTACCTATAAAAACTACCTTAAGCTGTAAAACCATATGGTACGAGAAAAAATTAAGGTAAAAATGTTTGATTTGACTGTCATGGATGTACATATATTACCTTAAGCTGGATCGTCGTCAGCACCGGAATAACGTTTATTGGAGGATTGGCGGTCATGTGGAGATTAATGAGAGCGTTTACTTGCTGGGCCGCACGCGTCTCGGCCAACAGCTGCTCCTTCGTTAGCGACTGAAGGCTTCGCTTCGCCCTCTCGACCGTCTCTTCCGCGTTCGTCGTTATGTTCGAACCCGCGATTTTACGGAGCACAAGTCTTGTCGCCGCGCACGGCACGATACCCGGGATACCGAGCAATTGGGACGCGAGCGCTTGCAGATTTATCGCCGAGGGACAACTTTTTTCGGTACAGATCGTGTCGTCCGAGCTCGGAAAACACCGATGATTTCTCATCATCGAAGCTCCTTCTTCCGTTAATTCCTCATTTTTCTCGTAACGACGAGCCAACGGATTTTGAGAATAACAACCGCAGTTATCCTGGTAAACAATTTTTTTCTAATCTTTCATTTTTTCTCATTTTTTCCAACAATTTTCGCTATATTACATTTAATTGAATTATTTTTTTCTCAATAAAATCTTATGGATTATTTTTCTTATACGAAGAGGTGAATTTTTCATAAAGTTAATTCATTGGAAAAATGAGAATAACAACCGCAGTTATCCTGGTAAACAATTTTTTTTCTAATCTTTCATTTTTTATTATTTTTTCCAACAATTTTCGCTATTTTACATTTAATTGAATTATTTTTTTCTCAATAAAATCTTATGGATTATTTTTCTTATACAAAGAGGTGAATTTTTCATAAAGTTAATTCATTGGAAAAATGAATCCTAGAGACAGGATCGATTTTCTGTCCAACTATTGGGACGTACTACATTTTCAAATATTCAAGTCTTTTTTTACTAAAAATATTATCTAAAATTAACACATAAAATAAATTTTGGATCACTAAAATATCAGACAATAGTTTAGATGTTAATTTAAAGCAGATTTTTTCATTTGAATATTTTTAAAATAAAGATAAAGTGAGAAAACCCTCAGCTGTCGAACTATTGGGATATAAATAATTTATCATCAAAAACTCATTTCTTTTCTTGTATCGATACAGATCTATTCAAAATATTCAGTCTTTTCTCTGTATTACGTATTGTTTACTGAATATTAAAATCTTCAATGTTTTCTATAATTAGGGAAAATACATGGAACATTTAAAAGTTGACTACAACTTTTCTCACAGATTTCTATATTCATGAGTTATTTTTTAAATTCCATTAAAGAAAAAAATGATTAGAAACTTATTGTTTATATTTAACGCTGTTACTTTTAAAAATAAAAATATATCAAAATATTATAAAAACTAACATATTCCAGAAAACCTTTCCGATTGATTAAAAAGAATAAATTGATGAATTACAGCCTAATCTACTGTCGATCATATTTGTCGAGTTAAATATTGTCTCATTGGGAAAAAAAACCCGGAAAAAAAATGTAATATTTCATTAAAAAATCCAAGTTTTTACGTAAAAATGAGAACAAATAATTTTAACAAACTTTAATAAATTTTCACCAGAGTATTGGTGATTCTTCGAGGGTCTCTCCCCGGAGTAGGCCGCTGCTGAGCCCCGCACGAATTCGGACAAACTTCCATCCCCGAGATCGGTGACAACGACGACGGGCAATTTATTCCGATACCCGGACAACCGAGAATCGGCGACATATTTGGAACGATCGCAGACTGACTCGGATTTGGACAGTTGGTGGGAAGGATAAAAATGGGGCCTGAACAGGCTGACGGTGGACCAATTACGTACGGGCGAGTCTGGTCGAACGTCGGAACAGTCGAGTAAGTTTGACCCTGCTGCATAGGAACGAATCCCACATTCGCTCTCTGAATTCCTCCTCCTGACATGCCTTGCGGAGGACCGTACCATTCCTGGGGATTGCATTGCCCATACTGCTTCTGCGACGAACCTATTCCCAAAATATTTCACATTTATTAATTACATTAATATTTATTTTTTCGCAGAAACAGGTTTAAAAGCTTTATTTATACATAAAAAGAAGCCTGTACAAATTTAAGCTCTTTATAAAAATATTAACAGGGGGATCATCGCACTTTTCGATTTTCCATAAGATTAACATGAGAACAGTTACGTTTTCTCCTTCAGAATTTTGTAACTATCTAACGATACATCAGACAAATAAGTCGTAGCGTATTTTTGTAGGAAATTGAACGATCTACAAAAAAGTTATCTTGTGAATTTTTCGTTAATCTTACCATTTCAAAGATATTTGAGTTCAAAGTAGAAAAATCGAAAAAATCATTGTTTTTTTATTCATAAATCACTAAGTAGTAATCAGAATAAAATATGGGCAATACATATTTTTGTAGGAAATTGACTGATCTTCAAAAATGATCCCTTCATTCGCGTGACGCGTTAAGAAGACATTCGTATCTAAAGTTGAATGTTAAAATTTTAGGAAAATGTATGAAAACCGATTAACATTGAACTTTAAATACGAATATCTTCTTAACGCTTCATCCAATCAACTAATATTACGTCCTGAAAATTAAAAATTATTTTTCGCACAAGAGACGACTGCACACGCTGCAACGTCAGCGATCTACGATCGCTCGACGACAGGAAAGATTTCTCAGTATGCAATCGTCTCGACGCGCTTTGCATGGCCTGACCGGATGATCATATTTCCGCGATTCTTCCCAGGCGAGCCAGGGAAGATGATACGAAATATGAACAA